>JAVTVY010055139.1:0-31099 GCA_036873755.1 Hanleya hanleyi
ATACTGGTAAATCACCAGTTGCATATGTTAACAGCCTAGATGTAATCCTTCGAAAGTTATCAAAATAACTCAAATTTGAACTGGCAGTCATCTTCACAGGCTTCTGACCCATTTCTAGTTGCATATGTAGTATGAGTTTAGAAAGCCTGTCTATAATCCTTCAAAAGATATTGTGTCACAATCAAGATGGACAGACGGACGAACCAAGCAGACAATACTCTTCAACCATACCCGGCTGAGGGGTTAAACACGTTGAGTTCTTCTTTGCCATCACAATCCACATATCTGAACCTGAATAGCTTAAACATAACACTTTTCAATGATTAAATGATTTTTCCAACACACTGACCATGACGTTTTGACATCAAAATGAACAGGATTTCTCTTTGACCTAAGGGTAAGATACACACAAAGTTTGATACCATTCCATGCCCGAGAACTGGAGATATCTCGCGGATCGATATTTTGTACAATTTTTGTCGGTTATATTTTTGAAAGACTTCGGACAATTTAATTTGTGGTCATATTTTTGCCGAAATTTGAATGCATAAATTAAAGTTGTATATACGTGAATGCATTCGGATTTAGGCGTGCATTATCAAACGCACGAAGATGACATTGCTATTTTCAGTGTTTACAGCTACAATATTTATACCATACCAGCACTAGATATGACTGGCACTTTTTACAGAGTGATCTTAAAAAAACACGTTCAACAATCCACTTTAATCATGGCGCCTTGGTAATGTTAAGTCTTGTTACATTCCCGTCGTCATGCCAGTAGAATTAGTGACCGCTTCTATTCAGTGGCATGGGTCCGCCATTCCGTATACCTGTAATTGATTTTGCTTTACCACCATGACCCAGCTCCTTTGGCATTTCGGAGCTTTGTAGGCGTTGCTATTCGTTACCGGACATATACAAATCGAGAGTGACAGGTCCTTTTACAACTGTCCAGTTTACACTGTATATTTGTATGGCATATATATGACCGCGGAAAAGAAATACCGCCACCCAATTCAGTATTTCCTTTCTAAAACATGTATAAGCCTGAAAATGCAGCCTGCTCAAGGGTTGATACGCAGGCACAAACGGACAGGTTCTATCCCAGCACACAATACCTCTCTAATGTGTGGAGACGAGAGATTATGTCCCCTTCTAGCGCAGGACAGCCTCTTTACTCGAGATGACGCCATGACTGTAAAACTCCGTTATTTTTGTTCTTGTTTTGGTTTTGAGATACATTATTTGACTGTTAAATAGCTATAAATTTAATTCACGATACCCTTAACACAGACTATCGTAGAACGTTGGAACTATACTGCATGCGCGGACATGAAAGTTTCATGGGAGTGATGGGGCCATAGATAAACAAAGTGCTCATATCAGGGTCAACGGCTATGAAAACGTGCAGTGTTTTATAATTACTGTGGGCAGTTTGTGGAAAATGGTGGCTAAAATTATACCTATAAGAGGGTCAAGCAATTCTACCTGAGGTGACAATCAAAGTGGTCTAGAAAACAAGCGTACCGACTGCGCATATGCCACAATAAATCGTATTTTTTGTTATATTAGCAAATGTGTTGCATTCAGACGCTTTCCGATTTGTTTTTCAAGTATATGAAAAGACAGAATCAAGGCGTAACTTATAGAGACGTTAACTTTGCGCTCATTAAATCGGCGTCCGTTCCCCTAATCTCCTCGGCAACAAGGAGAGAAAGGTACGCCCGATCGACACTAGTAGTATATAGCGCGTATTTCGAGTCGTATTGACCTTTGACCGTAGAAATTTGCAAATCACGTGACAGAGGTCAAAGGTCAATGAGTGCACTTGCGTTGACCTGTATCCTTTCATCTTGTCTTTGACCTTGGATCATGTTTAGACATGTTAGGGTTGGGGTTTTCCCATCACGTGCGGTATGACGTCACTTCCGGTCTGGGTGAATGGGGCGTGACCTGTGAACATGATAGGACATGTACTGACCTGTCTGTGGGGGTTTTCCCTACAATGTCGTTCACTTTCGTGTGTTTTCGGTGAGGTGCGATGGGTACGTCCGTGTCTTTTCGGTGAGGTCCGTGGGAACATGATAGGCCATGTACTGTCTGTGGGTTTTTTCCCCGCCAGAATTTCGCTGTCGTCTGCTTGGGGTTGTCACGTGCCGAACACCTGGCTCCCCGAATTGCAACATTGTTGCACGTTCGCAAGGATTGACCTATATCCAGGTCCTTTAGCAATACCATTGATGGGATGCGTGTACTGACTTGTATTTGGGTTTTTTCCATCACGGGGAGATCAGGTGATAGTTCAAGGTCATATTGAATGATAGGAATGCGTGTACTGACCTGTTCATCCGTGGTTTACATCCGGGGACTTATATCCGGGTCCTTTAGCTGTGTGTTCCGGGTACATCCGAGTTTACACGGGAACAGTCGGGTAGTTACGGAGGAAGACACGGAGGTGACCGAAGATGTCACGGAGGTGCCCGAAGAGACACGGAGGTTACCGAGGCTGTTACGGAGGTCACCGAAGAGACACGGAGGTGGCCGAAGATTGAGAGAGGTAGGGTGGGGGAGTGGGTGTATGTAAATTTAGGATTTGTCCCGAAAATATAAAAAGCGGAACACGGACTTTGCCCTACAATAGGGGAAAACTCCTATCAATCCTATCTCAAAGGGCTAATATCGGGCCCTGGTTTATCGGGGTCTGCTGAGAGAGGTAGGGTGGGGGAGTGGGTGCATGTAAATTTAGAATTTGTCCCGAAAATATAAAAAGCGGAACACGGACTTTACCCCTACAATAGAGGAAAACCCCTATCAACCTTGTCCAAAAGGGCTAATATCGGTCCCCGGGCTTATCGGGGTGTGCCTATCAAGTCATGGGTGGGTGCATGTAAAATGAGATTTGTCCCGAAAATATAAAAAGCGGAACACGGACTTTACCACTACAATAGAGGAAACCCCATATCAACCTTGTCCAAAAGGACTAATATCGGTCCCGGGCCTATCGAAGTGTGAGTGCATGGGTGGGTGCATGTAAAATGCGGATTTGTCCCCGAAAATGTAAAAAGCGGAACAGGGACTTTACCCCTACAATAGGGGAAAACTCCTATCAACCCTGTCCCAAAGGGCGAATATCGGTCCCTGACTTATCGGGGTCTGCCTATCAAGTCATGGGTGGGTGCATGTAAAATGCGGATTTGTCCCCGAAAATATAAAAAGCGGAACACGGACTTTACCTCTACAATAGGGGCTTGTATTATACAATATACGGGGAAATGCCTGTATGGGGTATGGGGGGTGGTAATTTTTGTTTGTGAGTGGGATCCGACTGGACTAATGTATCGTCCGTTTTCATCATTTTGCGCTGGCCGTAGTATAGAAAGCAGGCATTCTGGGGATTCGTGGAGGTTCGTTGAGTGATTGAGGGTCCACACCTGGTCAAATGAACCGTGTGGGGTATCAGTTTTACATCCGGGTCCTCATCTTACATTTAGGAGTAGTATAGAAAGCAACAATTTTGGGGTCCAGAGCTCCGAGCTCCGAGCTCCTGCCTGCCTCATCCCCGAGCTCCGAGCTCCCGACTACTCCATCCCCAAGCTCCAAGCTCCCGTCGTTACGCCTTAACGCCCGTCGTTACGCCTTAACGCCCTAGCATAACGCCTTAACGCCCTAGCATAACGCCTTAACGCCCTTGCATAACGCCTTGACGCCATGATATACACAAATGAAAGAAAAACAACAACAACAAGGATGAGAGATTAGAGAACAACAACAACATGGTTTTTTTTCATATGGTTTATTCTCCCCTCCAGTACCTCCTACCCACGCTGGGGGAGCCGCGTTGGGTATGTTTACAATTCAATAAGACTCTTGTCCAATCAGAGGCCGCCATTTGGCGCTGTATCAGTCATATTCGTTCTTGCCCGTTACTGCGTTAGATGTATTCTCAGCTGCTCTTGTCCAATCAGAAGTCGCCGTTTCAGAAACTTTCATCTTTGCTCGGTGTGACCTAATCGTCGTCGGGCAGGCCTGGATATTGTTCGGGCAGTATGTCCTGAAAGAGTTGTTTGCGCATCCTGATCGCATTTTCCAGGGCCTCAGTGGGTGGTAGCCCCATATCCTCTTCCAAGTGACGCTTGGTCTTCATGATGGACCTGTGCGTGGGGTCGCCTTTCATTTCAAGCGGTAGTAAGGTATACTGTTCATAGATCATCATGGCTGTTTTCCTGATGCAGGGGCGCATTTGGGTGTACGCCTGTTGTAAGTTATCCTGTCCGGCTTTCTCGATCGCTGCAACATGAGTATTGATAGCTGCTGTCACAATACGATCCCAGAAGGAAGGTTCTGCCTCACTTTCCTGGTATGTAGGCTGGCTATCTGAGGTCAAGCTCTCCGTATCAGTATATAGACTCTCATCAATCTCACTTTCCTGGGATGTAGGCTGACTATCTGAGGTCAAGCTCTCCTTATCAGTAGATAGACTCTCATCAATTTCTGCATCGGCTTCTTGTGCCTCGGAGTCTTCAATCCCATGTATATTTTTCTCGTGTCACATCATATCGTAACGTCTGGTGAACGTGCGTTGGCACTCAAAGCAAGTGTAAGCCATATTGATGGCTGAACGTCGACTGTGCGTGTTCTGGCAATACACTTGCTTTTATAGACAGTAACGCCCGTCAACGCTTAGCTTAATGCTTCAAGGCCCTGGTAAACTAGCTCAGAAGCCTTGATTTTCATGGAATTGCCACCAATACATCGAAATGCAGTGACGCCCGTCAACGGCCGTCGTTACGCCTTAACGCCCATCTCAACGCCCGTCAACACCCGTCGTTACGCCTGAACGCCCATCTCAGCGCCTTATCGAGGGATAAAGGGCTTTTGGAGGCCGATTAACCTTTGAACTCTCAGTGCACTTTCGGTCACGTGACCGGAAGTTTCCTTTGACCAGGTGACCGGAAGTGATCTTTGACCCTGCGCTGCTCGGAAGTGACGTCATCGTACGCAGGCGCACACACATATTCCACCACCACCACCACCACTACCACCACCACCGCCACCACCGCCACCACCGGGCGTTGACGGGCGTCAACGCCCGGTGGTGGTGGTGGGAGCTCCCGTGTGGCAGAGCTCTTGGACCGAAGCTCATGGAGCTCAAAGCCTGTGGAGCTCAGAGCTCGGAAGTGACATTTGCATATGACCTCTGTGAGGTCACTTCCGCTTCCGTTCACGTGACCGGAACGGACCTTTGACCCCTGCGCGCGCTAACAATACCGGATAAAATTGCGCGCAGGGGTCAAAGGTCAGTTCCGGTCACGTGAACGGAAGCGGAAGTGACTTCACAGAGGTCATATGCAAATGTCACTTCCGAGCTCTGAGCTCAACAGGCTTTGAGCTTCAGGAGCTCCGATCCAAGAGCTCTGCCACACGGGAGCTCCCACCACTACCACCGGGCGTTGACGCCCGTCAACGCCCGGTGGTGGCGGTGGTGGTGGTAGTGGTGGTGGTGGTGGTGGAATATGTGTGTGCGCCTGCGTACGATGACGTCACTTCTGAGCAGCGCAGGGTCAAAGGTCACTTCCGGTCACCTGGTCAAAGATCACTTCCGGTCACGTGACCGAAAGTGCACTCAGAGTTCAAAGGTTAATCGGCCTCCAAAAGCCCTTTATCGCTCGTTAAGGCGCTGAGACGGGCGTTAAGGCGTAAAGATAGGGCGTTAAGGCATTGAGACGGGTGTTAAGGCGTAACGACGGGTGTTGACGGGCGTTGAGACGGGCGTTAAGGCGTAACGAAGGGCGTTGACGGGCGTCACTGCATTTCGATGTATTGGTGGCAATTCCATGAAAATCAGGGCTTCTGAGCTAGTTCACCAGGGCGTTGAAGCGTTAAGCTAAGCGTTGACGGGCGTTACTGTCTATAAAAGCAAGTGTATTGCCAAAACACGCACAGTCGACGTTCAACCATCAATATGGCTTATACTTGCTCTGAGTGCCAACGCACGTTAACCAGACGTTACGATATGATGCGACACGAGAACAATATACATGGGATTGAAGACTCCGAGGCACAAGAAGCCGATGCAGAAATTGATGAGAGTCTATCTACTGATAAGGAGAGCTTGACCTCAGATAGTCAGCCTACATCCCAGGAAAGTGATACTGCTGAGAGTCTATATACTGATACGGAGAGCTTGACCTCAGATAGCCAGCCTACATACCAGGAAAGTGAGGCAGAACCTTCCTTCTGGGATCGTATTGTGACAGCAGCTATCAATACTCATGCTGCAGCGTTCGAGAACGCCGGACAGGATAACTTACAACAGGCGTACACCCAAATGCGCCCCTACATCAGGAAAACAGCCATGACGATCTATGAACAGTATACCTTACTACTGCTTGAAATGAAAGGCGACCCCACGCACAGGTCCATCATTAAGACCAAGCGTCATTTGGAAGAGGATATGGGGCTACCACCCACTGAGGCCCTGGAAAATGCGATCAGGATGCGCAAACAACTCTTTCGGGACATGCTGCCCAAACAATATCCAGGACTGCCCGACGACGATTAGGTCACACCGAGCAAAGATGAAAGTTTCTGAAACGGCGACTTCTGATTGGACAAGAGCAGCCGAGAATACATCTAACGCAGTAACGGGCAAGAACGAATATGACTGATACAGCGCCGAATGGCGGCTTCTGATTGGACAAGTCTTCTTGAATTGTAAACATACCCAACGCGGCTCCCCCAGCGTGGGTAGGAGGTACTGGAGGGGAGAATAAACCATATGAAAAAAAACCATGTTGTTGTTGTTCTCTCATCTCTCATCCTTGTTGCTATTGTTTTTCTTTCATTTGTGTATTTCATGGCATCAAGGCGTTATGCTAGGGCGTTAAGGCGTAACGACGGGAGCTCGGAGCTCGGGGATGGAGTAGTCGGAAGCTCGGAGCTCGGGGATGAGGCAGGCAGGAGCTCGGAGCTCGGGGCCCCAAAATTGTTGCTTTCTATACTACTCCTAAATGTAAGATGAGGACCCGGATGTAAAACTGATACCCCACACGGTCCATTTGACCAGGTATGGGCCCTCAATCACTCAACAAACCTCCACGAATCCCCAGAATGCCTGCTTTCTATACTACGGCCAGCGCAAAATGATGAAAACGGACGATACATTAGTCCAGTCGGATCCCACTCACAAACAAAAATTACCACCCCCCATACCCCATACAGGCATTTTCCCGTATATTGTATAATACAAGCCCCTATTGTAGAGGTAAAGTCCGTGTTCCGCTTTTTATATTTTCGGGGACAAATCCGCATTTTACATGCACCCACCCATGACTTGATAGGCAGACTCCGATAAGCCAGGGACCGATATTCGCCCTTTGGGACAGGGTTGGTAGGAGTTTTCCCCTATTGTAGGGGTAAAGTCCGTGTTCCGCTTTTTATATTTTCGGGGACAAATCCGCATTTTACATGGACCCACCCATGCAGCCACACTTCGATAGGCCCGGGACCGATATTAGTCCTTTTGGACAAGGTTTATATGAAGTTTCCTCTATTGTAGTGGTAAAGTCCGTGTTCCGCTCTTTATATTTTCAGGACAAATCCTCATTTTACATGCACCCACCCATGACTTGATAGGCAGACCCCGATAAGCCCGGGGACCGATATTAGCCCTTTTGGACAAGGTTGATAGGGGTTTTCCTGTATTGTAGGGGTAAAGCCCGTGTTCCGCTTTTTATATTTTCGGGACAAATCCTAAATTTACATGCACCCACTCCCCCACCCTACCTCTCTCAGCAGGCCCCGATAAGCCAGGGCCCGATATTAGCCCTTTGAGATAGGGTTGATAGGAGTTTTCGCCTATTGTAGGGTAAAGTTCGTGTTCCGCTTTTTATATTTTCGGGACAAATCCTAAATTTACGTACACCCACTCCCCCACCCTACCTCTCTCAATCTTCGGCCACCTCTGTGTCTCTTCGGTGACCTCCGTAATAGCCTCGGTAACCTCCGTGTCTCTTCGGGCACCTCTGTGACATCTTCGGTCACCTCCGTGTCTTCCTCCGTAACTACCCGACTGTTCCCGTGTAAACTCGGATGTACCCGGAACACACAGCTAAAGGACCCGGATATAAGTCCCCGGATGTAAACCACGGATGAACAGGTCAGTACACGCATTCCTATCATTCAATATGACCTTGAACTATCACCTGATCTCCCCGTGATGGAAAAAACCCAAATACAAGTCAGTACACGCATCCCATCAATGGTATTGCTAAAGGACCCGGATATAGGTCAATCCTTGCGAACGTGCAACAATGTTGCAATTCGGGGAGCCAGGTGTTCGGCACGTGACAACCCCAAGCAGACGACAGCGAAATTCTGGCGGGGAAAAAACCCACAGACAGTACATGGCCCATCATGTTCCCACGGACCTCACCGAAAAGACACGGACGTACCCTTCGCACCTCACCGAAAACACACGAAAGTGAACGACATTGTAGGGAAAAACCCCACAGACAGGTCAGTACATGTCCTATCATGTTCACAGGTCACGCCCCATTCACCCAGACCGGAAGTGACGTCATACCGCACGTGATGGGGAAAACCCCAACCCTAACATGTCTAAACATGATCCAAGGTCAAAGACAAGATGAAAGGATACAGGTCAACTCAAGTGCACTCATTGACCGTTGACCTCTGTCACGTGATATGCAAATTTCTGAGGTCAAAGGTCAATACGACTCGAAATACGCGCTATATACTACTGACACTGATGTAATGAGCGTACATTCAAGTGAGTAGATAAGTGATAGACGATGTGTCGTGTACCAAAATTTAAGTCAAAGGTCAGAGATTAAGGTCACTGTGGTTCAGAGAACAAGAAATCAATGACAATCGACTCTGAGAGAGACGAAAAGTAGGATATCAAAATTGAAGGCAACAGGTCAAAGGTCAAGGTCACTCCGGAGGAAAAAAACAACCAGTGGATGCATTACAATGAAAACCATTATAGCAAACAATGAGCAGTCTATAGGCACCAAACTTAAGGCCAAACGTTTATAGATCAATGTTGCAATCCCCCCAAAATAGGACATCTGAAGTTTAATGTGGAAAGAGCTAAAATGGCAAATATGCGGGCGTATATTGAATCCAATTTTGTCTCTTGTTTTGTAAGTTCGGTGAACATGACTCGCGTTGTCAAACATATATCATTTATTCATGTTATGACTTCAATGACCACATCAAGGTCATCCACAACTGATATGAGTGTTAAAATTCACGATATCGACATGGACAATTGCCCATGCGATATTTAGGGCCGTGATGTCGACCCTTAATATGAACAAGCAGCCAGAGGATGCTAGGTCCCCCGCCGAAATGGCAGCAATATTTTTTAGCATTGTTGGTCTCAGGGGATATACATGAGAGAGGCACCTGCTGCTTCATAGGCATTGGATGTGGAAGGGTCTTTCTGCCTTCCCAAGTTTTAAGATCAACTCAGAACGGTTGACTGAAAGTTTGCTTCTATAATATAGTTTCCATGCAGTGAAGCATGGAAATTATGTAACCAAGAAGCAACCCCAAGTGACATCTCAAAGAATTATCTGCAAACCAAATTTGACAAGAAGCTGAAGGCATCCTCACCCTATTGCCCGGAAACCAAATTTTAAATTTGCCACCAGGTGTTGCCACCTGTAGGTGCAGTGGGCGAAATGCAATCCCAAGCATCATCTCATGGCATGGTACATGTATTAGCCTATAGTATTGCACCCTTCTACGGAGGGCCAATGATCGACTGATGCAGCAACATTTTCCCAGTTAGACGGCAGATTTTGAAATCAAAAACGAGGCCGCGCTATGTCATCAGTCAACTGAGACAGTCACGTTGTTGTGTATGAAGATTGGGGTGGCTCCTATAAATAGTGATCCAATGAAAATGCTCGTATTAGTTTAAAATGGCGGGGTCGAATGACCAATCACTGAAGGGGAGACAGGTGGAACAGTATGCTGACACTGTCTGTAAATTATAAATATCCTGATTTAACAGAGAGTTCTACAGCCTAGGTACATGTATCAGCATACGAACTTTGGGAAGAATCTGAAGAGGGGTCTTCAAGTTATTGCCCGGAAACCAAATTTAGATTTATTAGGCACAAGACGTGTGCGAAACACAATCCCAAGCGACATCTTTGGGCATATAAATACCAAATTGAGAAGAATCCGTTGTCACTTATTGCCAGAACAATTTTCAGATTTGTCCACCAGGTGTCGACACCAGTAGGCCTATGCAGAAGCAGGCGAACTACAACCCAGGGGACATATTCTGGCATGGTATCTGCATACCGTACCAAATTGGAGAAGAATCCGATGAATGAAATCAAATTTAGATTTTGACATGAGGACGTGGTGCTACCTGTAGGCGCAAGTGAGCAAAGCGCAATCTCAAGTGACATCTTATGTCATGTTATTACCCGAAGACAAATTTGGGATTTTGCCATCAGGTGGCACCACCTGTAAGTGCAAATGAGTGAAAGGCAATCCCATGCAGCATCTCCTGGCACGGTACATGCATGCTAAATTTGAGAAGAATGCATGCAGTTCTCAAGTTATTGGCCAAAAACAAATTCCAGATTTTGTCATCAGGTGGCATCACCTTCTAAGCAGAAGTGGATCCCAAGCAAGGTACAATGTATATGCATTTCTGATCGACAAGAAAAACAATCCCAAGCGAAACCTTCAGGTAAGGTACATGTATTCATATAGTAGTCAAGGTTTAAAAAGTTATTGTCTGAAAATATAATTTAATATTGGCCCCCAGGCGGCACTACCTATATGTGTATCAGCATGAAAAACAATTGAGGTGAGGTACCTACACAGAAAATTTGAAATGAATCCGTCAAGGTTTTCAAAAGTTATTGTCTGGAAACTCTTTACTTAGCTTTCAGGTGATGCCCCCTGTACACGAATCAACACAAAAAATATTCTCAAGCCAGATCTTGAGGCAAGGTACCCACACACCAAATTTGAAATGAATCCGTCAAGGTTTTCAAAAGATATTGTCTGGAAACACTTTACTTAGCTTTCAGGTGGTGCCCCCTGTACACGAATCAACAAGAAAAACATTCTCAAGCCAGATCTTGAGGCAAGGTACCCACACACCAAATTTGAAAGAATGCTGAAGGTTTTCAAAAGTTATTGTCTGGAGATGCCATTTTAACTTGTCCCCCACGTGGCGCGACCCAGAGGCGGATTGGCATGAAAACCAATTCCAAGCAAGATCTACAGACAATGGACCCACTTTCCTATACAATACGAAGCTGCGCATTTGAAAACTCCTCGGCTCTGGGCACCAGCCATTCATAATGTATTCAATTTGAACTAAGATGTCAGGAACACCAAGCAGTCAAGTGTCAAATGTACAGATTATCAAAAATTATGCAATTAGAAATGACCCCTAAGGTTTCCATCCGATCAAAGAAACCGGTATTCATTCCACAAATCTCCTGATGCATCGATAATGTATACCAAATTTTATATTGAGCATTTGAACAGTGTCAGAGATAGAAATCATTAATGATTTTGCATAAATTAAAGATGGCTGCCCATCCTTCCCGCCACTCAGAGGAACTAATGTGGTTATTCATTAATGCAAGTCTCTTCATACATCGATGCTGTAAAACCAAGTTTCGTAAGATTTTGAATAAATTAAAATGGCCACCAAGATTTCCGCCCAATCAGAGAAACCAGATCTGTCATTCATCGTAAGTCTCTTGATGCATCAATGATGTATACCAAATTTTACATTGAGCACTTCAACGGAATCAGAGATAGAGATCATTAATGATTTTGCATAAATTAAAGATGGCCACCAAGGTTTTCCGTCGATCAGGTCCCGATTCAAAGTATCTGGATATATCGATGATGTATACCAACTTTCATATAAAACAATTGAATGGTAACCGAGATATGTATCATTATCGATTTCGCATAAATTAAAGATGGCCTCCAGGGTTTCCAGCTAATAAGAAAAGCCTGTTTGGTAATTCGTTGAAAGTTGCTTGATGTATCGATGATGTATATCAAGTTTCGTATTGAACAGCTGAACGGTTTCCGAGATATGGATCATTATCCATTTTGCATAAAATTAAAGATGGCCGCCAAGGTTTCCACCCAATCAGGTCCCAATTCAATAGGCTTCTGGTCCCTGACTAGGTAAATAAGCATACCAAATTTGGAATTCATCAGCGGAGCGGTTTTCCGGCTATCTCGCTCACGAACGGACAGACGGACGTACAGGACGATGACAATACCCCATGGCCAAAATTTACCGCGGGGTAAAACATGGGTCTGTGCCTGATAAATTGAAGCCTTTTGGGGTTGCAATCCATTGACGGGTGGCAGAATTATACCAATATTGCAGACTACACACAAATTTCAACTTTCTGCCGAGATGTATTGGAGATATATATATTCAAACAAAATATATGAAGGTCGGACGAGGGCTAGTTTGGGAGATAGAGGGTGCGGCTCGGCACCCTGGGGGTGGGGACATGCTCTCCTTGAGGGTAGTGGTGGTGTTCCGACATGAAAGTCAAAGAAAGCTCTCTGTACATGAATAAACGCACTGACAGCTGCATGCCATCATCTGTCAGTCTGAAGACCAGCAAGGATGAATTCAGTTCAATTCAGGAAATTGATCATATATGCACAGTGTGCACCCAAACTTTAGGAACTCAGTTGTAATTAATATAGCAAGTTACATGTGTGGATACAAATGGTTCGTGCAGAAGCTTTAGGGTAAATCATATGATGTGAAATGCAATTATTCGATAGCAAAATTGAAGGAAATGTTGTCCTTCGTTTAAGATGACACGAAATTCAAAAATCAGGGGTTCAGTACTGCAGGGATTCCCCACCAGTTATTTCATATTATACTTCTGAAATAGAAAATGGTTCATGCAAAAGCTTTAGGGTAAATCATATGATGTGGAATAGATTGATTTCATAGCAAAATTGAAGACCCATTTTAAATGGAACGGACAGGAAGAAGCGAAACTCAGTGGCGCCACCTTAAGGCAGATGTTGCAGAAACCGGCGACTGGCGTCTTGTCGCAAGGAATGCGTATGCTGAATTTCTGGAGAATCCAACAAAGCATTTGGCAGTTATCGTTTGCAAAGAACATCGCTTGCAAAGACATCCATGAACAGGAGTGGACATGAAGAAACGAGATCCAGTGACGACACCTTCAGGCAGATGTTGCTGAAATGCAATAGCAGCGGCTGAGCCAATGTCTTGTCGCAAGGAATGCATACATGCCGAATTTTGTGAGAATGCGACAAAGCATTTGGAAGTTATCGCTTGTAAAGAATTCAAACTGACATCCCCGGACACAATGAACCAAGATCCATTCGAACCAGTGGCACCACCTTTAGGCAGATGTTGCTGAAATGCAATTCGGACTAGCGTCTTGTCGCAAGCAATGCGTATGCCAAATTTCGGAAGAATCCAACAAAGCGTTAGGAAGTTATTACTTTGAACAGACATGCACGGACGTACACGGAAATCCACGGACACAAAGAAGCAAGAACCAGTGGCGCCACCTTTAGGCAGATGTTGCTGAAATGCAATACGGACTAGCGTCTTGTCGCAAGGAATGCGTATTCTGAATTTCGAAAGAATCCAACAAAACATTGGGAAGTTATCGTTTCCAACAGAAATGCACGGACGTCCACGCACACAAAGAAGCAAGAACCAGTGGCGCCACCTTTAGGCAGATGTTGCTGAAATGCAATACGGACTGGCGTCTTGTCGCAAGGAATGCGTATTCCGAATTTCGAAAGAATCCAACAAAGCATTGGGAAGTTATCGTTTCCAACAGAAATGCACGGACGTCCACGGACACAAAGAAGCAAGAACCAGTGGCGCCACCTTCAGGCAGATGTTGCTGAAATGCAATACGGACTGGCGTCTTGTCGCAAGGAATGCGTATTCCGAATTTCGGAAGAATCCAACAAAGCGTTGGGAAGTTATCGCTTCCAACAGACATGCACGGACGTCCACGGACACAAAGAAGCAAGAACCAGTGGCGCCACCTTCAGGCAGATGTTGCTGAAATGCAATACAGACTGGCGTCTTGTCACAAGGAATGCATATTCCGAATTTCGGAAGAATCCAACAAAGCGTTAGGAAGTTATCGCTTCGAACAGACATGCACGGACATCCACGGACACAAAGAAGCAAGAACCAGTGGCGCCACCTTCAGGCAGATGTTGCTGAAATGCAATACGGACTGGCGTCTTGTCGCAAGGAATGCGTATTCCGAATTTCGGAAGAATCCAACAAAGCGTTAGAAAGTTATCGCTTCGAACAGACATGCACGGACGTACACGAACATCCACGGACACAAAGAAGTAAGAACCAGTGGCGCCACCTTCAGGCAGATGTTGCTGAAATGCAATACGGACTGGCGTCTTGTCGCAAGGAATGCGTATTCCGAATTTCGGAAGAATCCAACAAAGCGTTAGGAAGTTATCGCTTCGAACAGACATGCACAGACGTACACGGACATCCACGGACACAAAAAGAAGCAAGAACCATTTTAAAGTCCCCGGCCGCGTTGCGGCGGGGGACAAAAAGTGCAAAGTGCCAAAATATCGACATGGTCGGCCCTTAACATCGACCGACATGTCGACCCTTGATATCGAAAAGTGCAAAGTGCCAAAATATCGACATGGTCGGCCCTTAACATCGACCGACATGTCGACCTTTGATATCGAAAAGTGCAAAGTGCCAAAATATCGACATGGTCGACCTTTAACATCGCATGCGATGTGATGGATATTCATGTCGACCATTAAAGTCACATTGCGTTAAGGGCTGTTGCTAAATCAAGGGCTTCTACAACGGTACTTAGTTGTAGTAATTTTGCAAATCTCTTACCATCGTGAGGGAAATGTGGGTTGTAAATATGGGTTGTGACCTTTGACTGGCACATGTGATCTGGGATGGGGGCCAAGGAGTGTATCCATGCCAAATTAGAGTGACTCCGGAGAAGGCTAGTTGAGGTCATCATTGATGTAATCAGTAGAGAAAGCGCATATATTATCCCGTTGGCAAGTTCATATGGGCAACGAATGGTGACATGTGGACCGTTCGGATGCATGCGCACCCTGTAGTATAGTCATACAAGGTTACGTGAAGGGAACGCTATCCGTGACGACATCAGCAGTAGAGAAAGCTGCACACTAGTCCATAGGAGTTGGCATGTGGAACTTAGGTTGGACCCTGGCGTATACCCTGTGTTCGAATTTCATTTCAGACAACAACCCCTTCAAGAGATAATAAACCGCCGCGGCCATGGTATGTTCCATGTACTATTCTTTGATCGTTATTACCAGATGTGTCAGGATGGCCGAATGGTCTGAGGTGCCAGTCCTAATTGCTGATCTGCGTATGTGGGTGTGGGTATTGTTTTCGCGTGCACACAAGCACTCGGGTAGAAGTTTATAAAATGGCATTTCGGTGTGAGTTGTACAGGTTGCTGATCACCGTCAATCTGCGAGTGGATCTGAGCTTGTCTATTATTGAGTAGTAATATTCTCTTCATGTACCAGAAGTGACGAGATCGCTTGCGTTCGTACTCGGTAAGTAGTATAAAAAGGGTACTTTCAATGTGGGTTGTGGTGGTCACTGATCACCATCATTTGCGAAGAGTTTGGCCTTGTCTGTGTTTGACGCTTCGTATACTAAACTCACTCCCAATACACTACGATGATTCTCTGTATTAAATATATTGGCATGCTTTTAGACCATATTTGCGCGCTGTAACACTAAACAGACGCAATAAGACATTACAATGACTCTCTAGAACAATGGATTTTCGCCTAATAATACTACAATGACGTTCTGTGCACCGCATTGACACTATATAAAGCACGAGTTATACTCTATGATACTACATTTGCGCTCTGTAAGAGAATTTTAGCAGTTACACTATACGCTACGATGTTCACTTTTACCGCCTGTTCGAAGTGCCCATCCGATAATGCGGTTTTCTCTACCACTGATAATCTCACAGTTGACTTCAGTGTCACATGACTTTTACCCTGGCTACACTCCAGGATCTACCCCAAGATCCACATGCCGAGCCCTATGGACTAGTGTGCAGGAGTATGTAGGGAGGCATATCTCAAGTGCGTATCCAGACATGCTGTTTCCTTTTACTGATGACGTCATAGATGATATCATTTCTCTCAATCCACATTCCACTAGTTGCCTCTATAGGCCAGTGTACATGGATGACTACGTAGGCATATCCTCAGCGCGTATCTGAAATGCGGGTTTCTCTACTACTGATGACGTCACCTAGTCTTGTCTGGTGATATTCCAGGGTCCACATGTATCTCTAAGGCCCCCAACTGTGCGGATTCTGTACTGCTCCCCGAGTGCTCGTGCGTACGATGACGTTATCGTCAGACCACGGCTCTACAGCCCGTATGGGCTAGTGGAGAGGGGTAGTGAGTGAGTAGGATTTATCGTCGTTTTCAACATGTTTTTCAGTCATATCACGACGGTGCCAACATGTGCCAGAACACGAGAGTGTCCACAGGTCCTATTATCCTGGACACTGATCAGCCCAGCCAGTACAGCACTAAATATGTAGGCATATCCTCAGTTAGCATCCAAAATTGCGCTTTCTCTACTACTCGCCAAATGTACATACGCCTCATGAAGTCACACCATGGACAACACCCCAATTGTATAAAGAGCTTCATAACACTCCCATGTGCATCCGAAAATGCGGCTTTCTCAATCACTGACGTCGTCACAGATGACGTTATTTCTCTCCATAGTCTTCTCTGGAGTTCACAATGCATCCCCAAGGTCCACGTGCCACCCCATGGACTAGAGTACAGTGGTATAGGTAGGCATATTTCCAGCGTCCATCCGAAAATGCGAGTTTCTCTATTACTGGTGACGTCACAGATGACGTCATCGTCGCGTGAGAAATGAATATAAAGCTAAATGTTAAACATTTCGCCATCGACATTTGCTCTAGTATTGATTGCGTTATAGAATCCATTCTGTCCTATTGAAGAGCCATCAGTTCATTCTTGCAAGTTACCAACAGTTCCATGTGAAATTACGAACATATTTTTCTCTCTTGATGGGAATGCTTGTTGAGTACCACACTCTAGAAAACAAATCATAGCTCACGCGTATAGGACTACGCAAGTTGCCCGAAACAGGCGCAAGTTATCATAGACGCAAGGACTATGATCGCTCTAAACCTGTTCTACTAAACAGGCACAAGGCAGTGAATCATATCAAATGCTGCTTTCCAGCACAGGGGCTGGTTACCGTTGCTAATTGGTTAATTATGTTGATTATGGGGGGGGGGGTGTCGAGATAGGGAATAAATGTTCCCTAGCTCGACCATCCCCCCACCCCCCCACCCCCCCCATAACCTACGTAATCAATTAACAATGGTAACGAGCCCCTGTGATTTCCATGCAGATACAAATTCATAACAATAAATTTACTGCGCATCAACATGTGACCTGATTTGTACAGCTACTTTCCATTCCTACCTATGCTTCTGCAAGGGAGATAATTGAAACTTTTGATGGCTGATATATTTTCGAATTCAAGTTGCCAACTGACAATGACAACTTGTCAAAATTATGCCTGTCAGGGTGCGAGAATTCCATATAAACTGAGCACAAGGGTACAAGGGTCAATCAGACAATGTTGCTATGATCAGGTCAATATTTTATTTTAATTTGTCCATAAAATGCAGTGATATTAATAATGCCCTGGAAAATACTGTCAAAAAATCCAGTGTCCTAATATATTCATTGGCTTGGCGTTGGCACAAGTTCCATCGCATAACGGTGTGGAAGAAACGGTGGTCGCAGAGACCAGTTTTTGATTTCCTACGCTTGACCTAGGACGGACTCTGATATCCAAGTGACGCTTTTCATATGCCAGTGTCCGGGCTGATGGGTTAAATTACAGCAAGCGGACACTCATATCTTGGGGACCAGCCTTTCTCTTACATCGGTTCTCCGAGCCAAGATTAAAATCGGTTCAAAAGCCGAATAACCCCAGAATTGTTACATCGCCGTTATTTACCACTATTGTCCCCGATGTTTTGGACAATGTTCTGGAGCTAATTGATTTTCGAAGCCCGAAACTGGCACACCGTTAAACCTGATTCATGCATTGTTGTGCGAACATTTCATCCCAGAAAAATCACCAATGTATAATGCTGACGGCACCATGATGTTGGCAACATAGAAAGACATGTATTGGCTATTTTCTTGAAATTTGAACGAATTTTCAATGAATTATGAAGGAATTATCAAAGAAATTTGTTATCAAATCGCAATTAATTTTGAGTGATTTATAACTTTCCATTGGTGTGAGAGTTCACGGGTCAAAATATTGTCGAACACGTCAATACAATATGACCGTTTCACACAAAAAAAGACAGATTCTTTCGAAGCAGAACAGTAAGCCCTTCCTAAATGATTACTATTGTTATTTTTCGAACAATTCCGATTCCTTGTGTGGAATTCATATGGCTTTGATTATGATTGCTCATCTGAGCGCTATGAGAATCTTGCATTATTTTGTGCTTATTCATCTATATGTCCTCTGCAAGTCCTGAGACAATTACTCTCTCGATTTAATACCCCCATAATCTATAATTATGTCGACTTAACTCTACCTTGCGGTGGGTGATGGGGAGGGGGCACTTTCCGCGCTCCCCCCTCCCTTGTTGTTTTTTTCTCTCATCTCCGGAACCACCAAAAATGGAGAGCTGAGACTCCGTGACTTTGTAGATTATCATGTTGGGGTCATTTTAAGCCTATTCGCATGACCCCCTGAGCAGAGAATCATGGGAAAATTCAAAATGGTGGCCATTTGGGGTACTAGAAGAGTGATATTTTCGTCAGATTTCTTCAAAATTTGTGCTTTCTTGCATGGAAAAGCGGGTAAAATCTATTTTATTTCAAATCAGATTATTATATACTAATTTATCATGCAGCTTTTTCGAAGAAAACACATAAATAAAAAAATCGAAAAATCGTCCAAAAATTTATTTCTTTGAAAATGATGTCACTGTGACGTCATCATGGCGGCCATCTTGGTTTATTTACATTTCCTTGTAGAGCTTGACCCAAAGATATAGTGTGGTACATTTCGGCCCTTTCGCCATAGCGCACCCCCCACCTCCCCCCGCCGGGCTGCGGTACACCCCAAATCGCCCAGGCCAGAGAGGGTAAACCCTACCAACCTTGATCCTATATTCGGAACAATTGAACACTAACACCGGATTTAAAGCTTGCCCAATTGGGGTCACTTTGATCCTACTTGCATGAACCCACGAGCAATGAATCATGGGTAAATTTAAAATGGTGCAATTATATAAACAGCAAATCTTGTTCTTTTCATGAGAGAGGGAGAGAGAATTAAGGTTTAATGTCGCGTTCAGCAATATTTCAGCTCTATAGCGACGATCAGGGGGAATGGGATGGTAGTGTGGTGAGTTGATCTTGGACTTGCTGGTGGGCCATAGAGTAGTAGTTACATGACTGTAACGTCATCTGAGATGTCATCAGTAGTAGAGAAAGTGCAACTAGAGTTGGAATGGGTATATGTGAACCTTATTGTGTTCATTCTGTACAGTTGCACTCGGAGAGTACTAGCTATGGAAAACGCAGATACTGTCGAATGGGGTCACATTTGGGACTACAGGGTCAATTGCGTCGTAGGTCCAGTGGTACGCACATGTATAATCAGAAACTAGTAGAAAAGGGATATTTTCGGATGCGCATGGGATTTCTTCGAGAAAATGTGGGTCATACATGTTCAATATGTGTTGTGCTTGTTGTTCGATTAAAGGTGTCATAAAGGCCGGGGTGCTGACGTTGTCTCATTGATACAGTGAACTGCGATCACACGCTCTGAGCTATTATGAAATCAAAGAGTCACTTGGAAGAAGATATCGGGATACCGCTCACAGGGACTCTGGTAAATGTTAAAAGTCACGATTTCGATATCGCCATTATGATTGCAATGTTAAGGCCCATTATGTTGACCCTTATCATCGCAAGTCCACTAGTCCCTTAACTATCGACAAGGTGGATTCTTAGCATCGCAAAGACAATTGCACTGTTAAGGCATTCTACAAGGTCTGTGTCCTGGCGGTATTCGAAAGGAAGGTGTTAAATATGTAACCGGTTCGAATCTCATTAAATGTTATATGTTATAAAAAGTTAATGATTATATATATGTTTCTTTGCTTCACGCCGTTTCAGGCTTTGATGCATTGCGTTATCAACGAACTCGTTTAATTTCTTTTCACAGAAAGATGGTGGATGTTATGAAATACAAAGTTGTGCTACAGTGGCTGCAACACAGCATTTTATATTGAAATCAACACGATATGGTGTTGAAATCAACAATTTTAACACTACAGTGTGATAATTCTAACAGCTTTTGTGTAGTTTTCAATACAAATCTGGTGCTAAACTTAATTGCCTCAACACAATTTTTGTTTATTTTTTCATACTTTTCGGATCGAGATTTACAATACGACCACTTTGTATAGTCCAAATAGCTAATATATGAGAATTCACTTTAGATTAGCCACCTTTGTAAATATTTCTTAATATATTGGGATTGAAACATTCCTAATCTTATATCTAACTCTAACATAGAATGTAACACTATTTCCTTGTCTGTTCTGATAAAGTCACAGTGACGTGATGTTCTAGAACAATATTTTCCGATGGATTTTCCGATCTTGTTTTCTTTACATTGTTTCTTGAATACTGATAAAAGTGACAGGAAATGATTATTTCTGGCAGTAAATTGGGTGAGCCAGGCGGTTTTAAAGGAAGAAACTGGACGAATAGAAACCGCGACATTTTGAGGAACCTTCATTTTGAATTTATCCATGATGCTTTGCATCCACGATTGAAAATGACCTTCAAATATGATAAGCTATGAAGTCGGAAAGTTTCAACTCTTTATTGTCCCCCGCCGCAACGCGGCCGGTTCTTGCTTCTTTGTGTCCGTGGATGTCCGTGTATGTCGGTGTATGTCCGCGGATGTCTGTTTGAATTTTCCGCAAGCGGTAACTTCCAAACGCTTTGTTGGATCCTTCCGAAATTCGGCATATGCATTCCTTACGACAAGACGCCAGTAGGTTTTGCATTTCAGCAACATCTGCCTGAAGGTGTCGCCACTGGGTCTCACTTCTTCAAGTCCGTTCCCGTCCGTGGATGTCAGTTCAAATTCTTTGCAAGCGATAACTTCCAAATGCTTTGGTCGATTCTCCCGAAATTCGGCATATGCATTCCTTGCGACAAGACGCCGGTTGCTACTGCATTTCAGCAACACCTACCTGAAGGTGGCACCAATGAGTTTCGCTTCTTCGTGTCCGTTCCAGTTCACGGATGTCAGTTCAAATTCTTCGCAAGCGATAAATTCCAAATGCTTCATCGGGTTCTTCCAAAATTTGCTAAACGCATTCCTTGTGACAAGACGTAGGTTGTTATTGCATTTCAGCAACATCTGCATGAAGGTGGCGCCACTGGGTCAATGATCAATGATTGATTTCTCAAAAATGGCACAGGTACATCCTCTAATCATAAGACACATGTGTATCAAGTTTGATAATCATCCAGTTGCATTTCTCCCTTCTTCGTGCCCATATAAGACCGATATCATACATCTGATTGTTGAATTCTGCTGTTCCTGCGATTCTGATGTTGGTTTCCAGTCTATGATCGCAATTTCTTGCTTAAGCACATTCAACACACAATGAAATGAGCAAGTTTCTCTTCTGACATTTCCTGTTTCCACATCTGGCTGCTTGTTTTATTTTTGTTATGTAGTTCTGTCGAAGCGGTTGGTAGGTCGAGGCTAAGGCAATACAAATCCCAGACAGGGCTCAGTCGAATCGCATATACCTTGCCAAATATTCCTAGATATTTACCCGGGCCTTATTAAATCCAGTGCGCGAGTTCAGCCGATCAGATGCAACAGTGTGGCATCTTTTCTCACGAGCTCGTTAGAGAAATGTCTTAGTCACATCTAACATAAATTGACAATTTAAATCGGTGTGCGAGAAATTAACATCGAGCCCACTTAAGAAAAGATATCTTTGATCTCGGGGTAGTGTGATAGAGATGTTAGCTGTCACAACAACATTTAGACTGATTCGCTATGGATAAAGATCGGCTTTCGACATATAAATGCAAAAAATACTCTCGGGAAAATAGTACGCATATACCGGGGCTCTGTCGAGATTAGATTTGACTGGGTTCGCACATATGGGTTGAAAAGATGTCAAACTAATAAATATGCATAAACCAAGAGACTTTTTGTGAATGTCTTGCCATCTGCTATGTAAAATCAGTAGTTACATCAATTAACATTATTTGGCCTGTGCGATTTAGGCGTCATTTTCAAAGCGGCATTTTCTGGTCTATTTTTCGGCCAGATTTTTCGGTCAGATGTCATTTCTTCCCCAAAACTACATGATAAAGTAGTAAGTAGTAATTTGATGTGAAATAAGTATGCATACACCACAGTATATCCATATACGTATATGAACATTTCATTGATTTGTTATTCATGTTCTTGTTCTCTGTTGTTTGTACTCTGTCTGTAAAGGTGTTTTGTACATTAAATTGAATTGAATTGAATTGAATTTTTAGTCGTTCTAGAGATAGGGTGAAAAGTTTGGTTGCCTGGTAGGGTTAACGAAACAGTCAGCATATATCCGCGTGTGAACAGTACCAGTTCTGCCACAAACAACATAAACGGATCGGGAATGATCTACGGTGCAAATTAACATGAAATTTGTATTATGTTGTGTCTGTTGGGAGCGTTATGACACACTTTCAAGACAGGTCAAGCTTTGGTCAATCCCGGGGATTATTCCCATTCTCGTAAATAGGATTCTTACTCCTAGAGTTAGGGGCTAAAACTTTCCACAACATATCTTGTTCCACCAGGAAATGTATAATCTGATGACGTCACAGTGACGCCATATTCTAATATGCATTTTCTTTGATAGAATTATGAGACTTCACGAAATGTTTAAAAATAAATTAAGAAATATTTATCTGATATTAAATAAAATAACTTTTAACATCTTAACCCTGAAAGTTGTTGTCCATGGACACCCCCTTATAATATATGTTGTCCTCGAACAACCTAATATATGAGAATTCACTTTAGATTAGCCACCTTTGTATATATTTCTTAATATATTGGGATTGAAACATTCCTAATCTTATATCTAACTCTAACATAGAATGTAACACTATTTCCTTGTCTGTTCTGATAAAGTCACAGTGACGTGATGTTCTAGAACAATCAACGTTCAAACCGGTGCCGCTGTAAAAAAGAGAGAAAAATGAATATCTGATAAGAAAAATGCCCAGCTCCAAAAGTTTAAACTGTCTGCCCTAGTCTCTCGATTTACAACTTCGGAAGGACATATTTTCCCGGGGAGAAGCATTTGAGAAGGGAAGTTCTTTCCTCTGAAACTGAAACACATGCACTTTATATATGTCGATCAGAAAATGGTTTTGGGGCGATTTTCGATGTACTTCGCAAGTTTTGGTGTTCCTTTTACGCGTTCAATCAGTTTCACAACCTCTGGAAAAGCTCTGTACGCTACGTCTGCGTAGTCCTTTCCCAGAGCAACGTATATCCATTCTTGATTGGTGGCTATACACAAGTCCGCTACTGTCATCTGAAAGGAGAAACCAACTGTAGTTTTACTGTAGTCCAATAAAAGAAAATTATACCCATTTTATTTGATGTGAAAGCTATACCAGTTATGAACATGATTATTTCCTTACATTCTTTCTAACCGTTTTCTGATTTTATTTATTCATTCAGCGTTTTTGCGTTTTTTCAGTAAATAACCAGCGGACCGTAATTCAATTACAGCTTATTAAAACGCTATTTTCAGGGGCATGAGAAAAAATCGAACAATAATATTTGCGTTCACGAAACAGTAGAGATCAGGGTCGTGAATTCAATGCGTCAGTCAATGAGATGAAATTTTTCGACTTTTGCAAGTCATCTCAATTAATATTACGTAAGTTATTCATAGTTGTATTTTTTCAAGTCCGTGGAATGAATATTCTAATAATAATGTCCGAAGTATAAAATTTATATTTTCTAAAATCTGGAAAAATGGATGGTGTATGGGACCCAAATGTGTACTCGGTACACCGAGATCAAAGATATTTCCTCTTCAGTGGGCTGGTGGTTCATTTCTCGCACTCCTGTTAACCCTATCTGGCCTGGGCCCCCCTAATTATTTTTCTTACCCCTTGAGCTAGGGGGCTGAAATTTATCACAGTATACCCTTGGGTCATGCTCTACAGAAAATGTAAAAAATCCAAGATGGCAGCCGTGATGACATCACAGTGACGTCATTTTCAAAAACGGCATTTTTGGTCGATTTTTCGGTCAGATTTTTCGAATTTCTCATTTATGCATTTTCTCCGCAAAAACTGCATGATAAATTAGTAAATATTAACGTGATGTCAAATAAAATAGTTTTTGTCCACTTTTCATCGCGGAAAAGCAAAAATTTTGAATGAAAATGACAAAACATGACTTTTCTGGTGCCCCACGTTGCCGCCATCTTGAATTTACACATGATCCTCTACTCGGGGGGTTATGCAAATAGGCTCAAAATGACCCCAATATGATAAACTATAAAGTCCCGGAGTGTCCGCTCTTCATTTTTTGTCGTTCCGCAGATAGCGCAGAAAGTTTGGTGGGGTTGGTAGGGTTAAAACTATCAATTTCTACTGAGGTACGAAAACAAATTTCAATTTCAATTGGCGAGCTCCCACGGAATAAAGCTACGGGTACTTTTGACTGATTGAATCTCCGTACTGTCGTGGAACCGTGCGGATGCCATTATCTGGTAAGTTGATCACAATCTGCAACACATGGAAATTATAACGTATCCCTCCTTCAAATAGGAATCAAGAGCAAAATGCAGATAAGTACAAAGTGAAGAAACTACCAATACGAATTTGGAGTTGTGTCGGTTATTTTATGTCCTTAAGTCATCAGCATCACACTTCCATTTAAAATTAGTAATTGTCATATTGCTCGGAATGTCATAATAGATTTTCGTCGTTTTTGGCGGTCCATGGCCTCCACAGAACGGAAAACATGCATGATAGAATTTCATGAAATGCGTTATACTTACAGATTTGCCAACCAAAAACCCAGAACCGTTTGCGGTCAGCAGTTTTTCGTAGACAGCCAGAAACTTAGGTAGCGTTTCAGTAGCATATGTTTTCTTCAATTCAGCCTGAGGAGAGACACGCAAATCATTTTCAGAATAAGGAGTAACAAAAGACAATTAATGAATGTGTGTATTTCCATCCTGCAAAGTATGCTATCTATCTGAGCGCCATCCGGTGACAGCTGATAAAACAGAAATATTTACAATGGTGTGTGGAAAATGTCATGGCAGCATCGATCCCCTTGAAGAGGACGTTTGTCTAAAATGGAAATTCCCCCTAAGTGACTAGCCAGCTACGAATTTCAAAAAAATAGATTCACTAGGCGCACATTGGAACGGGTTTAGACCGGACTGAAGAGGTTGGACTAATTATAGACCGCCAGCTAGCGATATGAAAACAACACAACGAGCAGCAGCCACTCTGTTATGCACTATACCCACTATGCAAGATGTTCACTTGCAATACCGGCTCGAAGCCACTTACTCGACTGCACCACTTACACCGCAATGAATCTGCCAGCCATGACTCCACCGGCCAGTATAGCTGTAAAATATGTACATAGTCGTTACCGCGTTCAGATGATTTACAGCTCCGCGAATGCGCACTCCTTGCGCCAGCGGTGAGGGCGAAATGTGAGGAATGTGAACACCACTTGAAACGCCCAAGTCAGCTGCGGAGTCACCAGCGCACACAAAATCCTGTGTCACAGTCACGTTTGGGGATGGGGGAGTCTGTACAGGCCAGCATTGTAGCAACTACGTACTAATGACACAATTATCGCAATTGTGTCATCTGCAGTTACCAGGTCACCAGCTAATGTCACAACGCAGCAGGCGACTCCAAAAGAAAGTGGAGGCTTCTTGTCACAACTGCGGACCGGTAATTATTTGAGGCAAAAATATATCAATTAGTCGTCGACTCTGCATACAGAGTCGCCACGTAATGTCGCAAATGAGACAATAGCGGTTGACTCTGCATGCAGAGTCGCCTGGTAATGACGCAATTACGACATTAGCTGGCGACCTGACAACTGCGAATGACACAATTGTCGCAACTACCGGATTCTGACCACAAGGTCTTGAGCCAGGTATCGGGTAACATCGATAGCCACGTGCATTTTGTGGATGGCCCCGTGGACGTACCAAAAGAGGCCTTCAGTGGGTGAGATGTGTTCTACGGTGTTTTCGTCGCCATCGCCATGTAAAAGACCTGTACCACTTACGCCTAATCGATCACGTCCGCCTACGCATTTACGTCGAACTTAGAATGGAACAATCGGAATGCCCAAGATATACTGAACAAAAAAGTATTCGCTTCGTACCTTTTTGGTTTCATCTTGTTCTTGAAACATAAACTTGATCGTAGGATTACCCAGGTCTTCCATCGATTCCAAAATCATGTCTGTCTGTGCTTGTTCGAAGCTCGTTTTACCGGCTAAGTCTGTGGTGGAAATATAAGAATTAATGTGCAGAATGGCTTCTAATTTTTATTCACAAGCTGACCTTTCACAAAAATACTAATGGAATTCGAAAAAAAATCCATTCTCCATTATTACAATCTTACACATTGTAAATCGGTGACATGTTGGATTTTTGTTTCTAGCTAATTTTTTAGTGGAATATGGCCATATAAAAATAACCCGGACCCTGCGTTAATGAATCATTTGGGTCGATACTTTATGTAAGCGATCACGAGAAATCTCTGGGACCATTCATTTCTACAGCAGTGGATTGAAGACGGCACTTTGGGTACTTTTTTTTTTTTTTTTTTTTTTTCAGTTCAAAATTCTTTATTTTCTTACAAACAAATTACATGCATATATTGATTATGAACAAAATAATATACAATGCTATGTACTTACAATGATGTGTTGAGCGGTTGTAGTGGAAATTTGTTGATTAATGCAACATATTATAATGTGATTGCATTCTTTTCAACATATTGTCATAGAAAAATGTTTATATCTAGGGTCAGTCAGATTATGTACAATTGTTCATAGAAATTTACAGCAGCACATAACTGAATACTATACAAGGTAATATACAAACGTATTTGGGATCTTCAGTATATACAAACAAATGTATAGTTGTATAATTGTGTATTATGTTTAGTTGATGTATAATTTTATGTAATCATTTAAGCGAGAATATATTAGCCGTTTTCACCCATACTCAAAGTACGTTTTTGTATAAATAACCGGGAGTATACACATACTATAAGGCAATGTCTATATAGAAACATTTAATTTCAGTATTCATTATTTACAATCTAGCTATAATTTCTTTATACATTTATTCACTAACTCCAAGTCTACGTTCAGGACACAATAAGCATTTATATACATAGTAATTATTCACCACCTACCCTCACTAAATAGACTCACTAATAGTAACCTCATCCTCCCCCCCCCACCCCGCCCCCCTCCCGCCACACACACAATAAAACAAAAGACAAAAAAACACACACACAAAAACACACACACACACACACAACACAGACAGCACATGCTCATACTCATTATGTGTTGGTATCTGCGAGTATGTGAAGTAGAAACATGAGAAAAAACCCACATTGATAAATATATATATATCTTTGATTTCCATGTTCAATTGTATTTTAAAGTATCTGTTGTTTCTTTAGTGATAGCAGTATTATATTATATATGCCAAGGGACCCCACCTTTTCTCGAATACGGTCTCCCTTTTATTTCTCTGTGCTATATATTTTTTCAATATCTCTTTGCTTCAGTATAAATTCTCTCGCTCCATCGAATGACGGTTTTGTATTACAGCATCTTGACATATATATGTATTTTTTTGTCAGTAGTAACAGAAGATTCACTAGAATAGACTCTGTGTTTCCTAAGATCACTTGGGACCCCGAAGGCTTCTCCATAGAAACGCCGATACCCTCAACCCACATATAAAGTTTGTTCCAGATTCCCACAGAATAGCTGCATTGAAACAACAGATGGAAGAGAGTCTCTGTATTTTGTTCACAGAAGGTGCACTGATCGGAGTCTGCTTTGTCCCATATTTTCAATAGAGAGTTTGTTACGAGGATTCTGTGTATTATCTGGAATTGATAATATTGGAAGCAGGTTTGCCCTGTTGTCGTGTATATATTAGTATAAACCGCGGGCCACGTGGTTTCGTCTATGGTACCTAATTCGTCTGCCCATTTTTGATGGGTTTTCTGAGGCCGTTGTTCTATGATGCTTAGCATAGACTTATATGTAAATTTCGAACACTTTTGGTCAATTAGTCTACGATATAATTGAGGTTCTAAAATCAAGGTGTTTTCAAGGAAGCTTCCATTCTTTATATATTTCCTTTTTTCTGTCGGAATGTTATGAATAATAGCGCAATGGAGTAAAAAATGGGTCGATTTGATACTGTATATTTCTTGGAGACGTTTGAAAGAGAGAAAAGAGATGCCATCTCCATCTAAAGTGTCGCTGATTCGGCGTAGGCCTTGATCTGCCCATTTTGTAAGATTATTCCATTCTGACTTGGGTGCAAAATCGAATAGAAGGTTATTTAATTGAAGATTGTTATCGTTTTTGCTTTCAATACACCGAGCCCATGCCTTCAGTGTGTCTTGCCAAAATGGGGTTTTGATATCATTTTTCATCATTAATATGCTGGAAATGTCTAGTTTCCAAACATCGTGTCCTACAGGCCGTAAAATATTTTTAACGAGTGTGCTGTGCACGTTCTCTCTTTCGGTCATTCTCTTGATCCATTTAATTTTTAAATACGAGGCAAAAGTTTGAATGTCTATCATATTTAGCCCCCCGTCACACTTCCTAGAGATCACCGTCTTTCGCTTTATTTTGTCTGGTTTTCCATTCCAAATAAAGTTATATAAAATTCTGTCCAAATTGGTCATGAAAGACGCGTGCGGGTCTGGTAAAGTTGAGAATAAATGTACTAATAGGGGCAGAACAACAGTTTTGATAATAGTTATTTTTCCTAAGGGGCTCAATTTTCTTCTTGACCAACTTCCTAACAGTTTTTTTATTGATGTAATCTTGTCGTTATAATTTTTGTTAATTGTTTCCATCAACGTGGGGTAAAACCATATTCCGAGAAGTTTAAAACCTCCGGGATCCCAGTTAATCCGATAGTGAGGACACATTTTTACCGTGCTTCCTTTTTTATTGCCAATCCAAACTGCCAGAGATTTGCCTACATTTAATTGGAGACCAGATGAAGAAGAAAATTTGTTCAGGAGGCCCATGGCTCTTTCTAGGGATTCCCGGGATCCATCCAGAATCAGCGTGGTGTCGTCAGCATATTGTTGTATTTTGATTTCTGAGTTTTCAATTTTTATACCTTTGATATTTGGGTCATTTTTTATCGCAAGCGATAGTGTTTCTGCGGCTAAAATAAATATGTACGGTGAAATTGGGTCCCCCTGTCGACAGCCCCGTTGTAATTGGAAAAAGTCCGACGTATATCCATTGTTCATCACACTACTTTTCGAGCCCTTTTGAAAAAGTTTTATCCATTGGATTATATCGGTTCCAAAATTGAATGATACAAACGTTTTCTCTATAAAGTCCCAAGACACGGAATCGAAAGCTTTTTCGAAGTCAATCAAGACTAACAGTCCTGGAATATTTTTTTCTTCTGTAAAGCTGATAAGATCAGACAAAAACCTAGTAATTTCCCCAATAAACCTTCCCTTCATAAATCCTTTCTGTGTTTCGTCTATCAGAGATGGTAATATTTCTCGAATTCTGTTAGCTATGCATGTTGATATTATTTTATAATCGACGTTTAATAGAGAAATTGGGCGCCAGTTTTTTAGGAATCTTCTGTCTTTGCCTTCCTTCGGTAAGCAAGAAATATAGCTTTGTTGTTGTAGCGGCGATAAGGTCCCAGTTTTGAAAGCATGTCTGGCAGATCTTAACAGAAATATTCCCATGTCCTCCCAAAAAACCTGAAAAATTCGGCTGTAAAACCATCAGATCCAGGCGACTTCAAATTTTTCATGTGATTTGCAGCTTTTGTCAGTTCATGAAAGGAGATGGGGCCTTCACATGAAGTCTTTTCTTCTTCTGAAAGTTTTACCGAGTGATTAAGAAATAGATTATCATTTGCATCGGATATATATTCCCGTCTTGAATATAATTTAGAATAGAACTGGTTCACTTCGTACAGGATCTGATTCGGTTCATGGACAGTTTCATTTTCGGTTTCAATTTCTACAATAGTTTTTGTTACGTAATTTTTCTTCTCCAACGAGCAAAAGTAATTAGAATTTTTTTCTCCGTTTTCAGCCCAGTTTGCTTTGGACCTAAGTATCGACCCTTCCACTTTCCAATTTCTGGTCTGCTCTAGCTCCCGTTTAGTACTCTGTAGTCTCTCATTAATTTCGTACTGGCGATCTGTGGGAATGCTGTGCATGTCTTTTTCTAGTTTAAGAATCTCATTTTCTAGATTTTTCTCTTCCTTAATTTTCTTTTTCTTTTTAGCTACTGAAAACGGGATGGTAACACTTCTTATCTTTGTTTTTAGGAATTCGAAATATGTTTGATCGTCTATGCTTAACTCAATATTTTCCAAATCTTCAATGTCGCCTGCTACATAACATTGTAATAATGCATCGTTTAGAGTTTTCTTTACGAGTGCGACATAATCAGGGTCATCTAGGAGTGCAGAATTGAATTTCCAATAACCAGGCCCTCGCTGTCGACGAGCAAAACAACAGCTGACCGTTATGTAAGAATGGTCGGAGCGGTAAGAAATTCCTATGTTAGATTTTGCTCCTGAATGAAGTATGT
>JAVTVY010055140.1:0-31462 GCA_036873755.1 Hanleya hanleyi
CCTGAGGTTATCTCCTTGTCCAAGGTCTCCGCCCATGAGGTCAGGGCCATGGCGGCATCCTGGCCTCTATGGACCAATAGATCCGTGTCCGACATAATGAGGGCCTGCTACTGGAGGAGTAATGTTACCTTCGTGTCTCACTACCTCCGGGATCTGACTCTCCAACGACGGGACATCTTCTCACTGGGACCCCTGGTGGCTGCCCAGTCAGTTGCGGACCCGTCTACGCACTAGACCTCCTAGTGATTTTACCATTTTTTTTTAAATCTGGTAAGTCTCTGCTCTCCCCAAATTTTCAAAAAAAGGGGGGGGTGGGAGGTTTTGGTCTGGTGCTTGTCAGCCATTCACTAGGCCCGCTTATATGTATATATTAGGGCTGGGTGATTATATCGATGGCCATACCGTCATGTTATATGTCTTTATGGCACTCGATTATCTCGCTGACTCCTGTTTTGCCTTGCGGCCCATGCTTGAGAACTTTTCTGTTTGGCCACTATTTCCCTCCTCCTGCTATGATATTCTAGCAATAAGGTATGTGAAGGTAAGTTTTACAGCGTAGGAAATATGAAAAATTTGAAAATCAATTTTCCTATTTCTAAGCTAAAACTTACCTTCACATACTGTGATGGCCCTCCCAGCCTCCCCGCTAATGGGTTATTCACACTGCGATTGAATAGGAAAGAAGGAAGTGACGTGGTCAGACAGAGAGGATTCTGGGTATTCGTGCATGGGCATTGGGGCATTACAGGGACTATTTCTTTTGGTTCTGTGGTAAGGTTTTACAATGGGGCAATCGCGTAGGAACACGATAGCAATAAGGTATGTGAAGGTCAGTTTTAGCTTAGAAATAGGAAAATTGATTTTCAAATTTTTCATTTTGCATTGCACCCATTTTAAAGTGTAACTGTGGTACTTGTGTAATTTTATGCCATATTCAAGATAACGATGTGAATAACAAAACGTAGTGAAGTTTTCCCCCAACAGTTCACTCGTATTGTATCTCGGATGATTCAAAGGCAGATTTCTACAGTGAGAGAGAAATTTGCGCAGCCCCTTTTGACATCAGATATGACGTTAACGACGTCATACTTCGAGCCGCAAGTCGTAAAACAAGAAAAAAGTTATACATTCTATAATTTGAAAGATTATCTTGGATATGATGTAAACTTGCAAAAGTACCACAGTTACACTTTAAGTCAGATTTTGCCTAGTGTTTCCTTGTAATCGCAATGTTTTGATTATTTGTGGTCATTTCGAAGAATCTGTTCTTTATCTGTCAGTGCTAGAAAACCTGGAAAAGAGACAAACCCACTGGAGCACATCAGTCAGTCAGACCATGGGGATTTGTCTCAAAGGCCCATGTACCGGAGGGATCTGGTCTATACAGGGGTGGAGGAGTACAGCTTTGAAGAGATCAGGGCTGTCAGGTGGACAGCCAGGAGGAAAGAACAGAAGCTACAAGGTCAGATAATATTGTGGACTGTGCTCTACTGATCCTAATTTCAGCTCCAATGAAGTTTGTACTAAATCAAACTGATGAAGACAGTGAGATCATGTTGAAGAGTTGAACATATTACCTGCTTTTGTTGATTTTTCAGATTTTTAAACAGGGAAAATTCCCTGTTTCTTGCCATGCTAGGTGAACTGGCTTATGGGTAATTTCAGAGGTGCGATCTATCCAAGCGGTATGGTTTTCATTACAACATCCCTGCGCAAAATGAGAGAATGACTGAAAGTTCCGCGTCACTCCGTTTATTGAATGCGCTATGAAGTAGTTCGACCTAGTTTTGAATAATTTCTCTGAATTAATCTCACGACGAGCCGTTTCTAGGTGCAGATATTGAAGAATATGTCGAATGCGTTTCCTGGACAACACTTCTGCTGATATCTTGAGAGATTTTCTTCGAAAGATTGTGTTTTGTCTGTAAACTGGTCAATATGGCACAGGTCGTAGTCACGGAATATGCCCACGTCATCTTCGGTTCTGATAGCCAATGAAATACACCGAATGTACGAAAAGACGTCATGTTTTAAGATCGGCTGAACCACACTGCCAAAATTATAGTGCAGTCCCGGTGAGAGAGTTTGAAAAGGAGAGACGAGGAGGCAGTTTCGTTTTCGTTCCATCAGTCGACTGGAGAGTTTTGACACTGTGCGAGCGTGACATTCGGACAGATCGAGGTGTGTAAAACGTTTTATACCCGTCACTGAATTCATTACTTGTTTCCCGGCGCACACGTGTTAATATTATCAAATAAATGAATGTTGCAAGTTTCCGCGCTACTGCGTGACTGAAAGCATGCACATGGCATGACTGAAAACCGCCGTTTTGTGTGCTAAGTTTGAAAACATTTCTTGCAAGGAAAACTTGATTTTTTTCATCAAGCGAAAGCATCCTTTTTACTGCAATTTTCAAATTGACTGATCTTATCGTCCTGCATCATTTGTCATCCAGCAAAAGTAATGTTCTTGATTCTTACCATATCCGTAATGACAGCTCGTTGAACAGGTCAGGGAAAAGGACTAACTGGGATATATATCCCAATTGGGATAAAATATCGCAATTTGAGTATTTTTTTCATACTTCCATATGTTCAAGCTGGCATATTGTGCTAGTAGGGGCCGGCTAGTAGTTCTTCTGTTCGTTTAAAGACATACAACAGTGGTTATTGATGGGAAGTATACTGCAACAACAGCATCAAAAAGTATTGCACGTAAATTGCAATTGCACACATAATAATGTCGACGAGAAAAGGTCAGCAAAATTATACAATCGTATTGTCAGTTTTGTGAAGTAGATTCTATCTTGTTTTTGGTAGTTTTGATGCCGAAATCCGACATTGCCGTTTAGTATGAAAATCGGTGAAAATATCCCAATTAGGATATATTTCAATATCCAAACTTTGATTTAATATCTTAGGTGGGATATATACCCAATCTTAATAAATTAATATCCTATCCATGCTCCCCAATCGTATATGTCGCTATGTAGGATCTTACTGATTTCAATTGAATTTTGTGTTCGCAGCGCCCAGCTCATGAATATTTAATAGTCTTATGACATCACAACCGCATTTTAACTACTTTACTTGAGTCGGGCAGGGGGGATAGTTTCATGGACTCAAGGTTACGTCAAGGACGAGTCCATAATTCTACCCCGCATTATGGAGCCAACCCAATCTGATTAAAACTCAGACTTAATAAACCGCTCCTCTTTCGGACATGTCGCTAAATTAAGATCTGGGACAGTCCCTATCTTAAATCTGTCGTGCATGTCAGGCTTGCGACCAATCACAGTCCAGTCTCAACAGGCGTGGAGATGCCGCAAGACGGTACATCTTCGGAAAATTTATGACCTAGATTCTGCATTGAAGATCAACCATTGAAACGCGGAAAACAACGAATTACATCAATTATACCGTATTTTCGCCTGCATGTTGTCTGATCGTACTGTTCTTGTTTATCTGATGATGCTGAACAATAATGATCTTGTGATCTTTGGGTTGGGTCATAAATTTTCTGAAGATGTACCATTTTGCCGTTTATTTTCGATTACATCTAAAATTATGGTGTGTTGGCGTGTCCGCATTAAAGCAGGAGCGACTGCAGATGCTCTCTGTAATGTATGCTACGTAAAAGACACTGTATAGCCGTTCTTTTTACCGGCTACGGGAAATCTTTATGTTGCTGAGTGTACGGACGAGACGCACAAAAATTCCCGCCTGAAGGCTGAAGCTTCAGGCGGGTGACAAAGACGTTCTTTGCTGTCGACTCAGTCCTTGAGCGATCACCGAAGATGATTATTTGCTCCCCGATGCTCTCTTCAATGACAGACCAGGTGAAAAGATCAAGGGATATTTCTTGCACTGCTGGATATATAGGTACGGTTATTTGTTTCATAAAATCAGTTCATAACTGCATCGCAACAAGAACGGAGATTAGGAGATTAGCCGTCACGCTATAATACGACGCGTCTCATTGGGCGACTATTTGACCCGGAAACTATTTGATTCGGAGTTCATCTGACGGATTTGTTATAGGGATTGTCCCAGATCTTAATTTAGCGACATGTCCGAAAGAGGAGCGGTTTATTAAGTCTGAGTTTTAATCAGATTGGGAGCCAACCTGGCGGGTGGGTGGCAACATCAGAAGATTCCCCCACAGCTTGGCGTGTGCTTCGGCTGAGCCAACCAGAAAGCACTTATCATTACGTTCCCTTCAAAGCACTATGAAAACCTCTCGGGATCGGTCAACACGCGCCTTACTGCAAGCCGGTTAGATCCTAACAGCGACATATCCAAATGGGGAAGCCGTTAGGATTTAATTTTAATTAGATTGGATATATACCCCACTTAGTGCTTTGCTCTGACCTGTTGAAGTTGACAAAATAATTTTCCGTTTGGGCCAGGCAGTGGAGGTAAATTTATTTTTTGATGTTAATAATGGTTTTCTGTGTCTGTGATTGAATTTTTTAGTAACGTAAGGTTATTTTTTCTGTGTGCAATTGCTGAATGGATTTTAAAATAATTATTCGATGTACCGGTAGGCATACGTGTAATCTTGAAGAAGACCTATAGGCTACTTATATTATTTTCTGGTTGTCAATTGCCACACAAATAAATTATGAATATTAATCAGATTCAGTGACTTCATTCTTGTACATGTCTACAATAACAATGTCATTGAGCTTTGGCTGCAGGTTGCTGTGTGCATGAATACATAAACCATGAATGAAAGCCGATCTGCTTCCTGGGCAACAATATTCACTATGATGCGGACACCGACCTCTGCAATATTGTAGGGTTACTACCAACATGTTAATCTTGTTTAGTTCAGATAATATACAATTTTTAATCTTCGGTGTTGTGTTCTTTATCGGGGAAAGGTAATTTCATTGGGTTGTCAAACAATTGTGATAACAGTTGAACGCCTCAACAAAATTGTTTCCATCGTCCACTGGTACCACATATGCAACTCTCATTTGCCTAGACTTTCTTTACAGTATTGATGAAGTCTCTTCAATAATTAGAGCTAAGCTTCACAAATTCACATCACGTATGCAACGAGAGACACATCAGAAATATATTGAACAGGACCAATTCCTTCCCTGTTTTTTAGCAGCCTTGGATGCTTTCATTTATCATTTCTGCTGAACTTTTGAACATCAATGTTCTAATATTATATCCATGTTTCACCACATAAAGTTTGTGTTATACTGAACACTAACAAGAAAATGTCTCCATCAGCTTGGTAATTTACTATTCACCAGTAAATCTTTGCTAATGGTCATGGTCCTAATCTATAATCTTATGGCAGGAGGGTGTTCCAAAATAAGTCAATACCAACTCATAATTTGGTGTAGAGTACAGTGAATTGATTTATGAAATGAATTTTGAGAGAGAACAAATATACTGTCGCCAAACTTCGAACATATCCTAGCTATGTGAGTAGACCATCTCTATGATGTCAGGTGTCCTACTGAGAGCTTATTTATCCTTTCTCTCTCAATTGTCATGATATTATGTTATATATGCAAGTACTAGTCTATATATCCAGAAAATAATAACGGAAAGAAGCTGGTGTCTGATTTTGTCTGAATAGATGTCTGCTAGTGCACAGTGTTCTCCACAACATCAGTTTCTACGTTTGACCCCCAGCTTTAACTGGTTAGTTTACGGATGTGTTGTGGTTACAGAGCAGGGTCGTGCATACCAAGAGGTGGTGTTACAGCTGAGGCAGGAAATGGACAATTTACTACAGCGTAATCTAGCACTGGAGGAGGAGCAAGCCAAGCTCCAGCTGCAGCTGCAGAAACAGTCTACAGTAGAAGTCGTCTGCAGCAGGCAAAGGTAACTTGAAATGGACTGATAACAATGGCCATTCAAAGCCTTGAGTTAATTTTCGAGTTCAAGGAATGTTGTTATTAAACAGACAGTTTTGTTGTTATGGTCTGCTGTCATCATAACACACTTGTGAGAATCTCTTGATTTTGTTTTGTCCCCCGATGCCTGAAGGGCTAAAAGGTGACCTATTCACTCACTCACTCACCAAGTACTGGCATCCATCCAACTTCGTTTCCAGACAATAACTTTTGAAAAACTGACGGATTTTTCTCAAATTTGGCTTCTGTACAGTAACTTTTGAAAAACTGTTTCAATGTCGGGGGTCAGTGACTTCAACCGCTCAGGTTTTCATTCAGTGAACAAACTTGTTTGTCCATATATTTACAGGGAGGATGAAGGAAATCGATCTTTGAATGATAGTCAGAGACCAACAGCAGATACAGATCTTAACCAAAGTCTGAACAATTTACATTTGGAGCAGTCTGCTAATGTCAGTTTTCGACGTCCCGGTCCCAACTTACATTTGGAGCAGTCTCTTAATGATAGTCGTCGATGTGCTGGCCCCATTCCTCCTCCGTCCGTCTCTAATTCTGCCAGTGCACACTTTCACCCCTATAGGAACAGGTACTGTACCAGACCTCTACTACAACATAGAATGGCTGAGTGTAAATAGAATGGCTCAGTGTAAAACTAATCTCAAAGTCTACTACAACATAGAATGGCTTCGTGTAAAACTAATCTCAAAGTCTACTACAACACAGAATGGCTTAAACTAATCTCAAAGTCTACTACAACATAGATTGGCTTAATAGTGTAAAACTAATCTCAAAGTCTACTACAACATAGAATGACTCAGTGTTTAACTAATCTCAAAGTCCGCTAAATGATTGTGAATAAGTAGTGAGTATTGTTGAACATTTCAGAATTCACCTTGACCAAACTATCATCTTAGAGAAATCTCTATTTCACTTGACTTCATCAAGCTGACCCATAGAATTGTCTTGCGAACAACACTGTTAAACACTCGTGAACTTGTGTATGAGTCATTTATTAAATTGTGTTACATTGATGGTGACTTGTTTCTCTTTACAGTAGTTCAGATACAACTGTAACCAAACAATTGGCATTTGACGATTTTACTCTCAACTGTAACAGCGTACAGAGTGGATCTGCTGGTCTGCCCCCCACTCAACCCCAGTCTACAGTACAGTGTAAAGCTGTGGGGAAAGCCCCGCTTAAAGTCAATACCAGTATGAACAGCAGCATGCATACACCCAGCATGAATGGTTCTCTACACAACAACGTCTCCACCTCTTCAGGGAAATCCCTGGGACGCTCATTTGCCAGTAACCCTACCCCTGACAGTACGGGCAGCTTGGGGCGACCATCCAGGTCCACTCCCAGTAGACAGGTAAAGTATGGGTGCATAACTGTAAGATACCATTCAATGGATAACACCGCTATAGCCGTTTTTATGTCGGTTCTGTCTTTAAATATAGCAGGGGGAGAGGTCATGACCTGACACTGAGCAGTGAAAATTGAAATCCGACTTTGCTTAAAACTTCAGTCGCAGAAAATTAGCATCGACAAGGGTGGGGGGGGGGGGAATCCAGCCTTCTCATCCAATCAGGGAAGCAGACAATCAGTCATTTTCGACTCTTTAGTCTCACAGAGCAGAATAGGTACAACTTTGATTGAACTGCAGATCGTAAACCCTCCAGTAAAGTTTCCATGAAATGAAATACCATTGCAAACAGTGTGGGAAAATATTTAGTGTAATTTTTACGATTTTATTACACAGAGTAAACTGCAAATAAACGTGTTATTCTATGGTGGTCTGTTGCTATCATATTCAGGTCCAGTGACGTCACACTTCCTTAATACATATATTTCAAACTTTGTATGCACTTTCCAAAGCTTGATTCAAGCTTTTAAAAGGTGTGTATACTTGGAGTTAAAATCATAAAAAATTACACTAAATATTTTCCGGCATTGTTTGCAATGGTCTTTCATTTCATGGAAACTTGACTTGAGGGTAAGATTTTTTGTCCTCCTGATGCCTGAATGTATTGGTCCATCTGTCTGACTTAGTTTTTGGACAATAACTTATAAAAAGCTGAACAGATTCTTTCCAAGTTTGACATGTTGGTAACATGCCTCAAGATCTTGTTTCGGAGTGTTTTTCGTACTGATTCACATAAAGGTAGTGCCAAGTGGGAGCCAAGCTAAATTTCCAGACAAGAACTTCTGCAAACCTGATCGGATGCTTTCCAAATTTTGTGTGTGGATATCATGCCAAATCACTGATTTGAAAGTCGGGGGACTTCAATCACTCATGTTTCATTTATGTAGCCAATTAAATCTCCACTTCGGCTGCACCATCTGATGATTGCCTAAGTTCTAAATGACCCCACAATAATTCTACGGAGAATAACTTTTGTATTATACCAAATACTTCACAACAAGCATTTATGGAGAAATCAAGAGCATGGAGATTTTTTTTCAGGATGAATTTAGTTGATCACTTGCATATTCATCATGATAATTCACAATTTTATCAAACCATGCATTCTTCAAACATAAAACGATGAGTAGGCCTAAATATTGGCAAAGGTAAAACAACTAATATAGGACTCTTCGGTGAAACACTTATTATTTTGTGACATTTTCATGTATTTAAACTTTGAGATAATTAAGTTATAATAAGGAATCCTCATTCGGGGGCTGCAATACTGAGGCTGACATATACTGGGGTAAAACCTAACTTTTTAGCTGAACTAAAAAATGTGAAGGATGACAAAATTCTCGGTCTGAGGATTGACCAATCACTAAGCTGGCAACCACATGTGAACTCTCTCTGCAACAAAATTTCGACTAAGCTGGGAATACTATATAAACATAAAAACCTACTCAAAAAAGATGCCAAACTTCTTTACTACAATGCTTACATCCTTCCCCATATTGATTACTGTATTACACTATGGGGAAATTCAAATGCCTATCAAATTGACAGAATTAACAAATTACAAAAACGAGCAGCTAGAACTATACTCAACGCGCACTATTTAACACCATCAGCAGAACTTTTTAAGGAACTCAACTGGATCAGTGTATTAGACAGGATATATTATCAAAAAGCTGTACTTATGTATAAAATTATCCACAATCTTTGTCCTCCTTATCTGAACAGTTTGTTCAGATATGTTGAGGAGGTAACATCAAGGCATCTAAGATCAACAGAAAATAATGATCTGTTTGTTCCCAAGCCAAAATCAAATATGCTGACAAGAAGCTTGAGCTACACAGGAGCCAAAATATGGAATTCGCTGGACAAGAAGCTAAGAGAGTCTCCCTCGGCTGGAGCCTTCAAACATCGACTGATAAAAATTCTTCAGGCAAAAAGCATAAATTAACTGGATGCCATGATGTTAGATATATTATTATGTGTTTGATGTATACTTTGAATTTGGTTGAACTGTTTTCATATATATATTTAATGTACATTGTTTGATTGTTTGTTAGAGGGCCTCTGGGAAGAACAGTTTACACAACTGACAGAGTAAATACTTGTATTTGTTACCCTCAGAAAATAAAGTAATATATATAAACCTATGAAAGGATTTACAGTAATCCCTCTGAGACAGTCTCCCTATCAAACTTTCATCTCCCCGACAATTTGGGGGGAAAATTCAATCGGCTGTTCTAATATTAAAATATGATCACCCTTTAAATCATTGAAATGTCAAAGAAATAATGGATTTATATGCATGATTTTCAACCATATTTTAAACTTCCTTTTCTAATAAATTTAATCACCCTCTGATTTTAGAAAAAAAAATTCCCTTATTGTGATTGAATTATTAGAGGGATTATTACCATGAAGGTATACTGTTATACTGTATAGGAAAGCAGAATAGCCTCCCTAAATGTGCATACAGCTTAGTTTTTAGTCGGTGCCTGCTTCACCTTTACCCCATTGTATTTCACCTCAGTTCAGCAATTTAACTTGCATAGCCTATAACAATTTCTGTTTTTGAATATTGAACATGCTAAAATGTGCAGTTGAATAATAGAAACATTATCTGGTTACATTTTCTTGGTGTATATTGCAGCCATATGCCTTCAATTTGTATATTGTCCAATCTATTTCACCTTGATGTAGATTTGCTGTGTAACAATGAGCTGGCAATATTGATATCAAATAACCGATTTATTTTTATTTATGTATATGTTGTAATTAGCATTAGCGACATTCCAGCTCCTTCAAGACAGCTTTTATCAATTTATCTTCTATCATTTATTACAGAGCATTGCTCCATCACCGACAGTGAATACTAAAGAAGCCTTTCAGGTTGTCATGGGAATGTTTAATGATCCGCTTGAGATGGAGAAACATTTGGGCTGGTCACAACAAGGAGAGGAGACGGAATGTATGGAGACCAATCATGGTATTACTAAATGATTCAAGGACTCTATTTCTCTTCATTCTGTAACCACAGTCTCTCAGTGTTAATTTCTCTTCATTGTGTAACCACAGTCTCTCATTATTAATTTCTCTTCATTGTGTACCCACAGACTCTCATTGTTAATTTCTCTTCATTGTGTAACCACAATCTTTCATTGTTAATTTCTCTTCATTCTGTAACCACAGTCTCTCATTGTTAATTTCTCTTCATTCTGTAACCACAGTCTCTCATTGTTAATTACTCTTCATTGTGTAACCACAATCTCTCATTGTTAATTTCTCTTCATTGTGTAACCACAGTCTCTCATTGTTAATTTCTCTTCATTGTGTAACCAGTCTGTCATTGTCTCTTCATTCTGTAACCACAGTCTCTCATTGTTAATTTCTCTTCATTCTGTAACCACAGTCTCTCATTGTTAATTACTCTTCATTGTGTAACCACAATCTCTCATTGTTAATTTCTCTTCATTGTGTAACCACAGTCTCTCATTGTTAATTTCTCTTCATTGTGTAACCACAGTCTGTCATTGTTAATTTCTCTTCATTCTGTAACCAGTCTGTCATTGTTAATATTTGTAGCCCAAATCGTAAACCTGTTTCAATTCAATGCCTATTAATCTCCGTCAGGAAGATGATACAACGTAGAAAACGGAAGTTAAAACTAAAAGTTAGCTCCCCTAGCGGAGAGTTGTCCGCCCCTAGGAGAGCTCTCCCATCTAATTCCAGCAGGATTACTATATAGGCTCTGCTTCAGCCATACTCGTCCTCTATTCTCTGTTGTACCTCGACCGGTTCACATCAGGAAGGAAGTGTTTATACAACCTGGGTTGTTGTTGTAACGACCCTCAGTATCCTTATCGGTTTTGACTTGTGTTATTTCTTGTTCAGAATTTCTTATTTGTTGGACTCTTTCATTAGTATGTCGGAGCTTCCGATTTCTAATGCTTGTAGTTCGTGTGGGCAAATTTGGTCCGGTTTGGACGCCCACACGGTTTGTTTTTCTTGCAAAGAATTATGTTATCGGCGTAGTTCTTGTGCCGAATGTGTATTATGGGATCCGTTAGCTTGGAAAAATTATGCCCAAGCTAGGCGGACTTACCTTTTGTGGGCGTCTGACGACCCGGCTCTTTCGGAAGTCGACAGACGTCTGTTAGAAATTGCTTTGGTTAATGACATGAAAACTAACGAAGATATCGTTGGTATTCCATTAAATGTTTCCCATGATCTTAGTAATCAGAACTCTCCCGCTTCTGTAAATATTCCACCCAGCGGGACAGTTCTAGATAAATCGCAATTATTGGACAGCTTAGCATGTACAGGTGTGGCTATGTCTGGAGTTATAGCCAAACCGGTTCCTTTGTCTAGTTCAACAAAGACCTCTCGACCCAAACCCGCCGTGCTTGACCCGTCTATTGTTCGCGTCGGACAAAAGAATGCAGTGGGATCGCATATTATTTCCACTTCTCCATTGTCTATTGGGTTAGAACACTCCGTTACCTCTAAGCGAAATAAACGCCGCCGTGTGTCGGTTTCTCCTTTACGGGTTAAATCAAAACGCAGTTCTAAAGCCGTTTCTCATTCTATGGTAGGTCGTTCGGACCTACCGTTGAGTGTTCAGATTGCTGACTTGGGGTCCCCGACTATTGCGTATGCTGATTCACATCGGTACCATGCTTCTACTCGACGCTCACGTACTCCGCAACGCCGTTCACGTTCTCGTTCCCCAGTTCGCTTGGTTGTTTCTCCACGACGTTCCATTACTCCACATCTCGTGTATTCACATGTACGTCGTTCTCATTCGCCGGTACGTCGATCTCGTTCTCCAGTTCGTAGCTCTCGTCCACCGGGTGATTCTAGTACTTCTTTTCGGCTTCCCCGTTCTTCGGCTCGCCGTTCTCGTACTTCAATTCTACATTCTCCCGCATCTCCACGTCGTTTGCCACGGCTTTCGGCATCACCTTCTGATTTAGATCGCCATGTTCATCTATCGAGGACGCCGTTTCTTGATCATGCGGTCGTCCACGATTTGCCTACTTCTCGCCGAAGTCATATCATGCGTCCGCCTATACCGGTTTCGTCGAGTTCTTCTGATGTTTCTAGCGATTCTGATGATTCCGCCTCTTCAAAAGAAAAGCCGGAACGGGCGCCAAAGATGGATTTTGCTGATAAAATGGATGCGCTTTTATCATTACTACCAGACATGCCGCGAGCTTCAGTTGTTCTCCCATCACGTATAGTAGGTCGATCGGCGGCTTCTTCGGCTTTTACGTCTTCGACGTCTACATCTCGTCCTTCATGTGCGCCGTCACCGGCTTGGAAGGATGATTTAGTGAAGTTTGATCGGCAATTAGAGGAAGACAACAAATTGCGTAAACCTCGTTTTCAACTTCGTTATGACATTCATGATAACGTGTTACCTGACAAACCACCCAAACGAGATCGGGATTTAAGTCACGTTTCTAAGGTGGGTAAGTTGGCTCCTTTATCGGTCGCTCCCAAAATTATTGACAATAATTTGGAAATGTTGCAAGAAATACAACGGGCTTCTTCTACCGCAGATTGGTTTCTGTTAGCGGCTTCTCGTATTGCTTTAGATCCTGCATCAATTCGAGACGATGGATCGGCTTATTTATCCCCGGGTCGCGTGGCTTATTTGCGTGGTTTTCTTGACACGCTGGTTCAAGCTAACCGGCGAGTCATCGAAGCTGGTTCGTATTCTTATGTTTCACTGGTTCAAGCACAACGGGAGTCCTTACTTAAGGTGGTCAAACCGGATGTCCCTTATTTGGTTAAAGATCAGTTACTTCATCAGCCATTGGCATCTAAGTCCATCTTCAACGGTGCTATTGAGTCTGTTATGCCCTCGATTCGTGATGAACGGACATCTCGCCTGATTGCATCTGTAGTTCGTCGTCCGGGTTTCGCCGGGGAGCGTAAGCCGAGAAGAGGCCGTACGTCGTCTACCGCTACCACCCATCAAGAGGGAACATATCGGAGTAATTTTCGTGGCATTGACAAACCTCCACGAGGCCGGGGTCGCCGTTCCTTTCGTGGAAAATCTTCCAAACGAGGTGGTCATTCCAACAAATGACTATTCCATCCCTGTTCCTGTTCAAACCGAAGATTTTCAACTTCCTGCTTTCCGCGCATTTTCTCATCAAGTTGTCGGCGGGCGTCTGCAGGTCTTCTACGAGAATTGGCGGCTCATCACCGACGACGCCTGGATTGTCAGAGTTTTAAAGGAGGGCTTCCTGTTCAATTTTCAATCACTGCCCAAACTCATCGCTTGGCCTCGTTCCTCTCGTCTGCCAGTTCCTGCAGGTCACTTACAGACGCTGCTATCTTCGGTCACCACGCTCATCGACAAAGGAGCAGTCAGGGAATTACCACGGACCGAAGACAGCCTGGGATTTTACAGTCAAGTGTTTCTGGTACCAAAGAAGGACTCAGACCAGATGCGTATGGTGATAGATCTAAAGGTTTTGAACAAACTTCATCTCATCTCTCCACCTCATTTCAAGATGCCTTCTGTGTCATCGATTCGGGCCCGCGTACATCTCCAGGATTGGTTGGCCTCAATCGATCTCCAGGACGCGTATCTTCACATACCAATTCATCCACGTCATCGCCGTTACCTACGCTTTGTGATCAACGATCGTCGCTTCGAATGGCAGGTTCTTCCCTTCGGTGTCAACATCGCCCCTTGGTTGTTTACCCGGATCACTACACCGGTTATGGCCTTTCTTCACTTACGAGGGATTCAGATCGAAGTCTATATCGACGACATACTCCTGTGGGCAGCGGACGAGTCTCTCCTCAACGCCCAGGTCCGGTTCACACTACTGGTGTTACAACACCTAGGTTTCATTCCTCATCCTCTCAAGTCAGAGTTGGTTCCGGCTCAGGTGCGCCGCTACATTGGAGCGATATTCGATACTCGGTTACAACTGGTGTACCCTCCGGAGGATCGTTGGGACAAAATTCAACGGCTGGTTCGAAAGTTTTTGTCATCGACGTCACAGACACGGCAGCAGTGGCAAAGTCTGGTGGGTCTGCTTACTTCCACACAGGGCCTTACGCATTACGGCCGACTCCAGGTTCGGCCGCTACAGTATCATCTTTTTCCTTTCCTACAGACGCCTTCCCTAAACCCTGCGGTTCCGGTATTGACGTCTCTACATCCACATCTGATTTGGTGGCTCTCTCGCCACAACGTCATGCAGGGAGTACCATTCCGTTTTCCGGTTCCGGTTCACCATCTTTACACCGATGCTTCGGAGACCGGCTGGGGAGCTCATCTGGACGACTTGGAAGTGTCCGGCAGATGGTCAACATTGGATGCCAGACTTCACATCAACCTTCTGGAGATGAAGGCAGTCATCCTAGCGGTTCAACATTGGAGTCAACGTCTCACAAACTCGTCTCTTCTTATCGCGACGGACAACTCCACGGTCATTGCCCACATCAACAAGATGGGTACCACCCGATCCCTAGCAACGTTTCGTCTGGTGTGGGATCTGTACGATTGGGCTCGCCTTCATCATTGTTATATCCATGCTCGCCATGTTCCCGGTCGTCTCAATGTCTTAGCGGACAGCTTGTCCCGGCCAGACACCGTTCTTCAGACAGAGTGGCAACTTCATCGGGAGGTGTTCCAGCAGATTTGCAGCATTTGGGAGTCACCTTTGATCGATCTGTTTGCGACGAGGAACAACGCCCAGTTAGCCCTGTTCGTCAGTCCGATTCTGGATCCTCGAGCCTTCGCCATCGACGCTCTGTCTATCAACTGGGACAACTTCCTAGCTTATGCCTACCCACCAATGGCCCTGATTCTGGAAGTTCTTCAAAAGATTTCTCGACACGACTGCATCATTCTGCTCGTAGTTCCGTGGTGGCCTCGTCGACAGTGGTTCCCGATTCTGGTCCCGCTCCTCACTGCTCCACCACGTTGTCTCCCAGTTTGGCCCAGCCTGTTATGTCAACCGCACGGGATTCTCCATCACAACCCGCGGTGGCTCAACCTACACGTCTGCAGACTATCCAGAATGCACTCTCACTCCAAGGATTTTCAGCAGAGGTTGCACGGACGATGGTTTCAGCCAACCGATCCTCCACATCGCAGCTCTATCAGGCGAAATGGGCCTATTTCGTCTCCTGGTGCCGAGAACATGATGCCGATCCCGACACTGCCTCTGTTTCCCTAGTAGCTGACTTCCTCCTTCACCTTCACCGTGATAAGAAGTTCCAAATCAGCACCATTGAAGGGTATCGATCTGCTCTGGCTAGGGTGTTACGGCTTACTTCGGGTACTGAAATTAGCCTTAATGATAATATCTCTGCGCTAATTCGCGCCTTCGCATTACAGTCGCGTCGTACTCGGCAACTGTTACCGAAATGGGATATCGGTGTGGTTCTGTGTGCTCTGATTCATCCACCTTTTGAACCCTTAGAATCCGCGTCTATTAAAGCTGTGTCTTATAAGACGGCCTTTTTGGCGGCGTTTGCTTTGGCGTCCAGAGTGTCTGAACTTCATGCTCTTGAGAGATCTTCTATGACCTGGAAAGCGGATTGGTCTTGCATTGCTTTTCGGCCCATTCCTGAATTTATCGCCAAAAATGAATCTGTTCGTTCAGGTCCGTGTGCTCAACGCTCGTACTCCATTCCTGCGTTATCAGACTTTGTACATGGTCTCGAGGACGATCTTCTGCTATGTCCTGTTCGAGCCATCCGCCACTATCTTACTCGTACCGACCCCGTTCGCGGCTCTCGGCGCCTGTTATTTCTGTCTCTTCGCCCATCTGCAAGGCGTGACATTACAAAGAATACCATTGCCGCTTGGCTGAAGAAAACCATTAAGTGGTCTTATCAACTGGCCATTGACGCCCCTCCACTGTTGTCTACTGCTTCTTCACATGAAATCCGAGCCATAGCTACGTCATGGCCTTTATGGAAGAACTTGTCCATCCATGACATTGTCCAGTCTTGTGCCTGGACGGCGAACTCCACGTTCACCAATTTCTATCTGAGAGATATGTCACTCCAATCAGATAGTGTGACCACGCTTGGGCCTTTGGTAGCCGCCCAACACATGGTCCAGTAAAAATTTCAAAAAGGGGGGGGGGGGCGGCATTTTGGATCACCACAGCAAATCAGACAACTTGCTGTATCATCTCATCTCATCTCCCATTCGTATCATATTCTAGAAGGAAGAAATAAGTCAGATGGCCAACCAGGGATGCCCATTTCATCATTATGAAGGCCTGACACTATGGTGAGTTGTTCAACTTTACCTTTACTGCGTTTGCTTGTGTCTTTCAGAAACTGACTTCCTTCTAGATGTCTCAGCTGGGTCACCTGTGCCTCAACTCACAAGAACACCCGCTCCAGGCCTAGTGTCAACAGTAGTGATGAAAGTACAGAGAGTTGAAGAGTGCGCAGCTCGCCCAGAGAGCAAGCATGGCAATTCCAACGCATCTAGGTTCATCACTCCAAGTATGGTGAGTTGTCCTCAAGAAGCTTGCGGTCTGAGAGTGGTGTGGACTTGGTACCTTCCAAGACTGGGCTGCGTAAATACGCTCTCCCCTTTCTTATGGTTGGACCAAGGATCTCCCTGTATGCAATGGCCGCGGCTGTCGACCACCCTAGTCATACAGAGTCTTCCAAGGGGAACTTTTTGTGCCTTCGGTGCCCCGGTATCCTACAACTTGGTGGAAATGTGTACCACACCACGAGCACGGTTACATGGATGGAGACAATCAGATAAGTAAACTGTATCAATTCCTTCAATTACCCTATGTGTCTGAGGCCAGGGTTAATTTGTTGAGTAATAATGTCTCAGATTTATACCCATGTCTGTGTTGTTCCAGCGATTACTAGTCTGCTATGGGAGTTACCACAAGGCCGAGGTTCCCGCCTCCATATGTTGGTACTGTGGCATTGAATTGAAACAGGTTTACGATTTGGGCTACAAATATCAAACATTTATAAACAATGTTTCTATTTGTTACCAAATCAAACCTGTTTCAATTTGATTGGCCCTCCCTCCGTCCCCTCATGCCGGCCTTAAACACTACAGGTCTCGGTAATTATAATGAGAATAGAGGGCGAGTATGGCTGAAGCAGAGCCTATATAGTAATCCTGCTGGAATTAGATGGGAGAGCTCTCCTAGGGGCGGACAACTCTCCGCTAGGGGAGCTAACTTTTAGTTTTAACTTCCGTTTTCTACGTTGTATCATCTTCCTGACGGAGATTAATAGGCATTGAATTGAAACAGGTTTGATTTGGTAACAAATAGAAACATTGTTTATAAATGTTTGATTTCTCTTCATTCTGTAACCACAGTCTCTCATTGTTCATTTCTCTTCATTCTGTAACCAGTCTCTCATTGTTAATTTCTCTTCATTCTGTAACCACAGTCTCTCATTGTTAATTTCTCTTCATTGCGTAACCAGTCTCTCATTGTTAATTTCTCTTCATTGTTTAACCACAGTCTCTCATTGATAATTTCTCTTCATTGTGTAACCACAGTCTCTCATTGTTAATTTCTCTTCATTGTGTACCCACAGTCTCTCATTGTTAATTTCTCTTCATTGTGTAACCACAGTCTCTCATTGTTAATTTCTCTTCATTGTGTAACCACAATCTCTCATTGTTAATTTCTCTTCATTCTGTAACCACAGTCTCTTCATTGTTAATTACTCTTCATTGTGTAACCACAATCTCTCATTGTTAATTTCTCTTCATTGTGTAACCACAGTCTCTCATTGTTAATTTCTCTTCATTGTGTAACCAGTCTGTCATTGTTAATTTCTCTTCATTCTGTAACCACAGTCTGTCATTGTTAATTTCTCTTCATTGTGTAACCACAGTCTCTCATTGTTAATTTCTCTTCATTCTGTAACCACAGTCTCTCATTGTTAATTTCTCTTCATTCTGTAACCAGTCTCTCATTGTTAATTTCACTTCATTGCGTAACCACAGTCTCTCATTATTAATTTCTCTTCATTGTTTAACCAGTCTCTCATTGTTAATTTCTCTTCATTGCGTAACCACAGTCTCTCATTGTTAATTTCTCTTCATTGTGTAACCACAGTCTCTCATTGTTAATTACTCTTCATTGTGTAACCACAGTCTCTCCTTGTTAATTTCTCTTCATTGCGTAACCACAGTCTCTCATTGTTAATTACTCTTCATTGTGTAACCACAGTCTCTCATTGTTAATTTCTCTTCATTGTGTAACCACAGTCTCTCCTTGTTAATTTCTCTTCATTGTGTAACCACAGTCTCTCATTGTTAATTTCTCTTCATTGTGTAACCATAGTCTTTCATTGTTAGAGGGTGTAACCTCCTAAACTGTCAGTGTAACAGCCTCTGACTGCATTGAGCTGAAGAATGCAGTGAGCATGCGCATTCAAATTTTATCAGCTAGTAAGCTAGTATATGTATTTGAGAGATGGAAAATGCTGCCAGTATATCTGTTAGAAGAAAGAACAAGTTAGCTGCTCAACTGTTTGAGAAAAAAGCACATTTAACAAAATTCTGTTTAACTGAGACATCCTGAGCTGACTCCGCTCCATTTAGGAATGAGAGATGCTGATTGGCTGGAATGCACAACAGCTGTGTGCCACAATTCTCGCTCCAATGCAATCAGAGCATCTGACACCAGGAGGTATACTATCTGATGGCATGAGACTGTGTAACAGTGTCATCTGTAAAATTGCCAGAACTTAATGACTTTAAAATAAAATATCTTCTCAACCAGTTGGAATATTTGCATGTGATGAAGGACATTTGTCTCAGAATTTTGAGCACCTTCTCTTAAAAAATTAAGGTTGGCACCTTCAGTGTTAGAATATCGTTGTAGATTATGCTAATCTGTTACCATGATGGAATAATCCACTGTTTCTCTCTCTTCATCAGCAATTGGTGCTATGGGTGGTGGCATGTTTGGCGGAAGCAGTGCGCCATTTAAGATATTTGATGAGAATTCTTCTGCGAAATCTTCTGGTGGGAAAACTGACGAAAATGATGAAAACAGGTCTGTTAAGAACATATTACAAAATATTGCAGAATAAGCTTGTCTTGGAGTTCTGTATTCAGGGTTGTGAATCTTCAGTGAATCAGTTGATTCCATTGACTGCTCAAATCGTCCAATCTCAAAGTTGTTGCCTTTCCCCTGGGTGCCAGTTTTTCAGTCATTGCATATTGTTTCCACTGATTTTCACGTCCTGTCATTCACACCCCTGTGTATTGGAAGCTAATCAACTACATTCAGCCTTATATCTCTGATGTTATGGTAATACATGCATGTGTGTGTTTGCCCGTGTTGGTGCATAATGAAATTCATTTAGTATACTCAATTGTAACAATCAGTTTTCTTAAATCTTATTACCCAAGCAATACACAGTGACTTGATGTGAGTGTTGAGGACCATTTGGATGAGTGATTGTACATGCTTGTATCAAGATAATGGACATATATATTGGTACTGTAATGATATGTTAGAGTAATGAGCCAGCCCTGTAATGTAAATCTTCAAAGTATATTTTCTATCCCCAAACAGGCCACCCAATGGATACAATTTCCCCCCTAAACGTAAAGGCTTATCAGGAATCCTCCAGCCTGCCAAAGATATCCCTTTTGTGGCCTCTGATGAACCCGAAGATTTGCTTGCATCACACAGACAGGTAATTATGTCACACAGACAAGTAATTCTATCACACAGACTTGTAATTATATCACACAGACAGGCATGAAAGGTAATTATATCACACAGACAGGCATGAAAGGTAATTATATCACACAGACGGGTAATTATATCACACAGACATGTAATTATATCACACAAACAGGTAATTGTATTACACAAACAGGTAATTATATCACACAGACAGGTAATTATATCACACAGACAGGCAATTATATCACAGACAGGTAATTATATCACACAAACAGGTAATTATTTTACATAAACAGGTAATTATATCACACAGACAGGTAATTATATCACATACAGGTAATTATATCACACAAACAGATAATTATTTTACACTGACCGTTAATCACAGGTAATAAAATCCCATGAACATCCAGGCGTTCATTGAGGTAGTAGACGTCGTCATGATTCTGCAATATGGCGTTATCAGTATTTTGAGTCCCTGTTGTAAATGGAAGTTTTCATGTTACCTGCAGGAGGAACATATGGATGGTATCGAGACATCTCAATATCCCTATCGTGATGACATTACATTAGCACCCCTCGGATCCCAGCTAGAATTCGCTGCAGCAGCTCGCCACGCATCCACACCTTTCAATCCCAGTGGTGACAAGGGAGATTCTCCACACCTGGACTCTATCCGACCTCTGCAGAACAGTGCTCGTAAGATAGACCTGGAACAGGAGAGTATTGTGGCGAGTGATCGACCCACTGGGACAACCTTAAATGGTGAAGTAGGGAGTTACAATGATGCCACCATGTCCACCACAGAGAAAGTGGGGCTTAGGTGAGTTGTATTCCAGTAATCCACGTCTGGATAATCTAGTATCACCTCCGCACTTGATCGTACTTAACATCTGATGTCTACGATACCAAACTCTGAAATTTTGCGAACGTAATACTTGAATGCCCCTTCCCCTTAAACGTTTTAGCTCTCTGGTGTAATTAAACTTGACTGTTTGTTTGCATGGATGGCCAAGTTGATCATTGGGACTGCATGTTTTTTTCCTCGATTCTTTTGTTAATTGTTGTGATAATTTCTGACAGCCCAATCATGGAGATGAGTGATGAAGACCAGAAATCTGCGAGTAATAACGGCACTTCTATGAGGGGAATGATGGGCATGGCTCACCACACTTCCCACATCGAGACCACTAAACAGGTCGTACAGCAACGACTACTGCCAGCCAGTAGTCATGGTACAGGGTCCACATCCCCAGTCAAGTCGCCGTCAAAGTCCCCGGCGAACCAGTCGTACCACGTGATTGACACGTCAGGTTACGTGGCTCCGGAGATGGACGACAAGACAGAGGCTCTACTCTCCATGTCCATCGCCATTGATCCCCGTGACCCATTTGATGAGATGGCCATACAGGGTTTCCTCGGTAGTTTGTCCAAGCCTATATCCTCCTACCCTAACTACTACACCATGCCAGGTCGCATGTCGGAAGTGAAGGCAGGACATGCTATCCACCTAGGTAAACTGTTCAACAGCATACTCCAACTTGTCATATGTTAGACCAGAATCTAGAGCCAATATATCACTCTTGATGAAGCAGTGGAGAGATCCAGCTGAACTGGGAAAAAAATTTCAACCCTTTCACTGACCTTAAGTGTCATATGGATCTCCTTCAGCCAATGAATCTGCCAAACGAATGTCACATCATGTACATTAGATACTCTGGAAAAAATGTGAAATGTCTTTGCTCCAAGCAAGCATGTCAGCATGTTCTGGTGGATTTCCTATCATGGCTGTTGGAACAGAGCAGAAGTCCTTCTTTTTCAGTAAAATTAAAGAGAATCAATTTTCTTATGGCACCAATACATTTACTGTTTGAACTTTGAACAAAGATGATAGACTTTCACTCAGCTTTTGGTTGACTGATTCGTTTGCCCGAGGAGGACTCGCAAGTAATTTTAAGGTCACTGGAAGAGTCGACTTCAAAATTTAAAATTAACGAAACAGTCTAATCATTCCAAGTTTAAAATATTCAAGAATAATTTGTGAAGCCCCAAATTGTTTTTGATATTTGGAATCTATATTAAATTAGAGAACCTTTAAAATTAAAGATGAAGACGTGAATTTCAGTCTACCCCGTGGAGCCATGTTAAAAGATTTGGAGATATTTATTCATGAAATACTAAGTTTGACTTAGCACATGTATCTAAGGGATTTAGTTTGGTTGAAGATTCTGACTTGTCTGTCTTGATCAACTGTGAGTAAATCAGTGGATTGTAATCAGAGAGAATAGGTATGAGATTATTATAGCCAAGTCATTATCACCAAGCATATTGTCATTACGAAACCCTTTTTTTCTTCTTTCCTACGATGGGAGGTTGAGAGCAAGTTGATTTTGGTGGGGGCAAGCAATAACATGCCCTCAGGGCAACCAGACAAAATCCTGAAGAAACAGTAGTTAGTACTGAAGGTGGGCCCAGTAGAGATGTTATCCTTGTCTATTTCTGTGAACAGGTGAAGTTGTATACACAGTGGAGAAGGAGCTGGGTAAGGGAGGATTTGCCACAGTGTTTCTCATTCAGAAGATAGACTATGATGACCTGAAAGACTTTGGAGAGAATGATGATGGAGAAGTCAGTGTGATGAAGGTAAATCTCACTGATCAACTTTGACCATTGATTTCACTCTCTCAGTCCTAAGGAGAGCATGGGCGTCGCCAGGATTTCTTGAGAGGGGGGGGGGGGGGTCGTTTCCTATGCCTACTTATTACAGAACCCAGCATTGTGCTGTTCAGCATAGGAAAAAAACATGTAGTTGGGCACTGAGAGGGGGTCGTTCGCACCCCCCTCCCCCCGACCCTCCCTCGCAATGACCCCCCTAACGACACCCTTGGAGAGTGATCACTCTTGCTCTCCATCACTCTCCAAACTTTTTCGTCGGACAATCTTGTTTGATCACTCTCCTGGAAACTGGAAATGCAATGGCGAGTGATATTGGGGATATTATTGGCGATCACTCGCTCATTACCCACGCAAAACAAAAATCCAGGAGAGTGGTGAACAGCTCTCGCAGATTTGACAAAACGGAGAGGCTGGATTTTAACTCTCGATGTTCTATTTAAATATTCAGTATTTCACCTTACAGACTTTGGTTGTTTGTACCCATATTTGAATGACGGGATCAGTTTATGGACTACTATGTTAAATGTTCACAATCTTAATCAGCTGGTCGTCTATCAATGAATTATTGACAAACAACTGGACACTCTACTCGCTCTCAGGCTGGTCGGTAACGCAGTAATGTACATGTTTGAGTATTCAAGATAATTGTATTTTGCGGTCGCATGGCGCAAATTGTGTGGATTGGTGATGCTGGTTGATAGAACAAAATTGCCCATTTTGATGAATGTGTTAAAAATGTTTCCATCATCCTGCATCACCAATCCACATGTACTGGCAGTCAGCCCATAGAATACGTCACTGCAACATGAATAACACTCAAATTTCCAATACTTATTTGATCACACTGTTTTCAGGATTTGTCAGAGGAGTTGAACTTTGTATGCCATGAGGTATACAGTTAAGGTTGTGATGAGAGATTCCTTCAATCACGTTGCACAATATAGGAGTCCATATCTCATGTTGCATAATAGAAGGGTCCATATCAACACTAAGGGCTTTTCCATCAAAAAGTGTGTGCCAGGAGGGGTAGGCACATATAAAAATAGTCGATGGGTGGTGGGTAAAAATGTAAACCTGTGTTTCTGGGTACTTGGTCTAACTAGAAATTCATTCCATTGGGTCCTTGGTAAAATTTTTTTAGAAATTTTAATTATCTCGGTTGCTCAATCATCTTAGTAAAATAGTTGTTGGTTGGTCCTCCTTCTGTAGAACCGTAGTGTAAATTCAAAGTTCAGGACCGTGATCCTTGATCTGAGTGTCACACTATGTATAAATTGATACTCACTGTACTAAACCACTAAGGTATTAACTCTCTGTACTACGTATGATCAATGGGTTTTGATTTGCACCGCTGGCATGGTGTACGCCAACAATGGAACGATCGGTGATGACTAGCGTTTATTTTTGAGAACCTAAATTCTTGTACACCAATCTGTACTGTTTTCTACATTATAAATCAGTTTAGTCCAAATAAAAAAATTGATGTGAATTTTAAGGGGTCGAACTAATTCCACACTTTGGGCCATCTCAAAATTTGCAATAAATTTTTTGTATGCTAGAGATGTGTAACTTGATTGATGCATTCCTGAGTGTCTTATATTAAATGGGGAGGGGAGGTGGTTGATGAAATAGAGATAGAAAATCAACTTGAGTGGCCTATACATGTTGGTCAATGGAGAAAAAAAATGTATGGTAGGTAGTGGGTGATGAAGAAACAAAGTGTGTCCACCTGGGTGCTTGGTGACAAAAATAAGTGAAAACAAATATGTATTGGTAGGTGGTTGGTCAGCTGAAAAATTATGTCTGCAAGGTACTTAATGTGTTCATGAAACAATGTTGGTAGGTGGTGGGTGCTTTTTCGAAGTGCCTTCCCCCCCTGGCACACAGTTTTTAATGGAAAAGCTTGAATGAGTTATAAATATTTACCAAATTTATTGTAGTCAAATTAAATTTGGTATTTTATATGTGTATTAGATGAAGTTTGATTAATTGTGATTTTCAGTTTCAGAGGCCACCATGTCCCTGGGAATTCTACATATCTACAGAGATCCATGAAAGACTCGCACGACTGAACAGTGCAGTCAATGTGGTAAGGTTTACCGTCATTATTGGATCATATTACACTCCGATATTGAACTAGTAAGTCCTGGCCAGTAAGTATATACATATCCACACAGATCCATGAAAGACTCACACGACTAAACAGTGCTGTCAATGTGGTAAGGTTTACCCTCATTATTGAATCATACTACACTCAGATATTGAACTAGTCCTGGCCAGTAAGTATATATATATATAACCACTCAGATCCAGGACATTTCTCACTGTATAAAATATGTTACTTAAAATCCACTTATTTATAATGGATTCATTTTTGGACAATGGATAAATAAATGATTGTGTGAATCCTGATGTAAGATATGGAACTGCTTGATCAAATATTAACTATCTCCCTTCCCCAGGCTCCCTCTATCATGCATATAAAAGAAGGCTTCTTCTTTGATGACTGCAGCTGTTTGGTGAATGAACTTCATTCAAATGGCACACTTCTGGTAAGTCTTCAAAGCTGAATCTCACACCTTATGACTGTGAATACAACTATACTATAAATAATAACCTCCATGTTGACACACCCCATTCCTAGTCATTGGATGAATAAACTGGACTAGAATTAAGTTCTCTATGAGTTATGTCGGCAAATTGGATTTGTTGTAACTTCACCAAACTTTCAAAATTCATGTTAGCATTGAGTATACCTGCTGTAATCACTTGGAACACCATGAACTATTATGAATTGGGCACTCAAATATTGCCTACATAATATGTGGCTGACTTGAGATGTAACTGGGTCATAAATTAAGTTGAGATTTTCTGAAGTTAAATTTCACACACTTTGAAGCTTCGCTTGTTCACAGTGGCACTTGTGAGATGGGCTCTGTTGGCAGACACACTCATAACACACTCAGACTCATAACATTGAACTGTTGATGTAATGTTTTTCAGGACCTGGTGAACATATACAGATGTAAGCATATACTGGCAGATATGGAACCATTTGCCATGTACATCACCATAGAACTGCTCCACATCATTGAACAGCTCCACGACTGTCAGGTCATCCACGGGGACATTAAACCTGACAACTTCCTCGTCCGAGAAATGTGAGTTCACACACGGTCAGATAGGATAGTCTTGCATGCATATATTTATATATATCTTCCCTGCTAACCAACAGCCTGTACATATCTGTGCACTGCTGCTCTGTACAGATACGTCCCACTGGATACACATGATTGTTCAGTTTGACAGCTGAGACTGACATCACACATGCTTCAACACCAATCTTCACTAGATTTGATGGGATGTTCCCTCAGAAGGCTACCATTTACTTATCTCATGCCTTATTTTATCCATTCGTATCCAAAGAGAACTCATAATTTTAAATATGGGTATGGGGGGTTGGGCAGTGGGGGGGGGGGGGGCAGGTAGGCTACCATAGATCATTTCTGGTCATGTTAAAGACTCAGAACAATGATAAATTCATTTCTATTTGAAAATCACACCTCTATGGAAGAAGTCCTCCACACTAAGATATTGTAAAGTATATAGAAGTCGTGTCTATGGCCAATGTTGGAAATCTTTGTACCAGTCTTGTTTTATCATTGTAGCACACGGAGGATTGTGGGTAATGACCCGATTAGCGTGTTTGGCCGAGAGACAAAGATGTTAAAACTGATCGACTTTGGACAAAGTATAGACATGACCATGTACCCTCCTGGTACGACCTTTCTTGCCAAGGTAGACACATCAGGCTTCCAGTGTATAGAGATGAAGACAGACAAACCATGGACCTACCAGGTGAGCTCCTAACCCCCAATGATATTTCCTAACAGCTGATATCCTTTCTTGCTCCTCCAGAGCCCTCATCCATGATACCTCTGACTGATTTACCCCACTTATCTCTTTTTGGTACATCATTTAAAAAATACGTCATGCCTCTTGAATCCCGTGAATCAAAAGGCCACTATCTTACTACGCCATCAAATTTACGATGCAGTTATGGGATAAATGCAGGCACTCAGCGCACTTGCTTGTTTCTGCCAAATAGAACAATTAAATTTTAGTCTTGGGCAATAAACGGAAAATGATGATTGGCCACTGCGATAATAATGGGACCTAGAGACACAAGCCTCATTATATGCAACGGCTAGACCCGGAGAGGATAGACAGGGGAAAACCAATGTGCTCGCGAGGGTGCCGATATCCTACTGATAGATTCATTACATTCCAAAGGTGAAACTTGTGATATGGATCTATGACATTATCCAAATGTCGTGAAAAATGTTGTATCACAACATGGGGGCATAATCCGACAGCAATCTGATAAAGAGTTCTGCTGATGGACAGGTATACATCAATGTAGATAATTGAAGAACAGTGTCAACTAGTGTCACACTAATGATCATCAGGATGGACAAAAATGACTGGAGTCTCCACTTTTGGAAACATTTGTATACTGTAAATGAGAAGGTAAGCATCCTATTGATGGCACATGTTGTTGTTGTAGACTGACCTGTTTGGACTGATTGGGACGATACATGTGGTGATATTTGGGGAATACATGAATGTTTACCAGACAGGTGGTAAATGGAAGATGAATTCCAGCTTCCCCAGGTAACTATAATCTTAGCTAACTCATCTATACCCATGTAACCATAACTCAAGCTAACTCATCCTTCCCCAGGTAACTAGAACCATGGTTAACTCCAGATAACTATTAAAGGTTATACCAAATGACTCTATACTACTTTGCATTAAAACATACCCAGTAATGTTCCAAACAACAAATTAGTATTTTTTTTCTTGAATAATGTTGTCGAAGTGGTTTTAGGACACGAATAGAACACATGTGGGAGAAAACGTATTGGAGCAGTGACCTCTGGTGCATGACGTCACAACCTGATTACGATTGCGCCGTAAACGTCATAGTCTATGACGTCGGGCGCTGTTACGAAAGATTCACCCAACTGTGGGAGTTCTAGCGTGATGTCGCTGACAGTTTGACGTCACAACAGGCATTTGAGTGAGATCGTAATCAGGTTGTGACGTCACAGGTCAAGCGGTCACAGCTTTCGCCGTTTTGAAAGGGGCGTGAAATTGTCGCACTTTACTGCTGCTATTTCCAACCTTGGGCAGTTTGAAAACATACAAAAATGTAAAACAAGTCTATATTATCACCTCTACAACAATTTAGCACAAAAAAGCAGCGGTTTTTGAGACCATTTTGTATAAGGGCTGTTCCATTTGAAAATATGTACCCCCCCCAGGAAGGGGAAAAAAAAGTAATATATTGGTGGGTGGGGTTGTCCAGAATGGAAATCTCTTGGTGGTCCCTCCAGGTAATAAATTACTTCTCTTGGTGATTGTTTAAGCCTGTAAAAATATTGCTTCTATGGGTGGGCCCTTTTTTACCAATATGCACTTTGTTATTTGGAAAGGGATTCCTTTTTAATGGAAATTGATGTAAAAATTCGCAGAAAACGAGCTTTATCCGGTCCTTGACAATCTTCGTTGCACTCTGACGACTTCCATCTGTTTGGAGTAGTCTCCCTTGAAAACAAAGAACGGGCGCGGGCCGAGTGGTCTCCCTTTACTCCTTTTGGATATTTCCTTAGTTTTCTGTTCGGCCTTGAAAATTCAGGGTAAAATGGCGGACTGGGATTGCAAATCTGTTGGCGAATGGTTGAGGTGGCAGGGCCAAACCTTCGAAGGCGAGACATTATTTTATTCAATATGTATTCAACGAACGCGAAATACTAATCACTTGCAAATATGCGTTCTTGAAAATATTAACGGTACATCGTGACACCACATGGTCCTGGGCAAATCCAAAGGGGAAGTGTGACGATAGGCCTGTATCAATGAATACTCACGTGGACTGTTTATGTTTACATTTTGAACAATAGCCGTGCGTGTGCAATAGCTGGCTGGCAAATATGGGTGGGTGCCTTTTCCCTTCCAAATAAAAAATGTGGGTGGGGGGGGGGCTGCTATGATGAAAAAAAAAATGCTTCTCTCCCAGGTTGTACTGGACATTTATTTGCTGGGCTTGGTGGAGGCAAGGAGAATTAATTTGCATATATTGGTGGTTGGGGTGTACAAAGTTTCCCTTCCTGGGGGGTACATCTTTTTAAATGGAACAGCCCTAACCTTTAAACAAGCTAATTTGCTCATCTCAAAGTAACTCTTCTTTCCCCAGGTATCTATGACACACACAAACTCTTCCCCAGAAGCCAAGCTAACTCACCCTTCCTTAGGTAACTAGCCCTAGCTAACAACCCTTCCCCAGGTAACTAAGACTCACACTTGCTCGTTCTTCCCCAGATTACTGTAACACAAGCTAACTCACCCTTACCAAGGTAACTATAATCCAAACGAACTCACTCTTCCCTGGATAACTAGAACCCTAGCTAAGTCACTCTTTCTCCGTAGGTATAACCCAAGCTATCTCACCCGCCCAGGTAATAATAACACTAGCGAACTCACAATTTCCACTTTAGTCTAGCTATCATAAATTCACCCTTCCTCATGTAACTGCTATCAGCTATCACCCTCTCCAGATAACTAGACGAACTCATCATTGCCCAGATAACTTTAATGCTAACTATAACCCTAGCTAATTCACTCATTCTCATATAAGTACAACTCCACCTAACTCACCCTTCCCCAGGTAAGTATTACTCTATCTGACCCTGACCAGCTTCCACATAAATTCAAGACATTTCTCTTGCAAAGCTCTTCCACTTGCAGTGAAGATGACTACATGGTATTTTTTTTCACAGTGTCCTGAATTATCAAATTAGTTGGAGAGAAATCTGCTCATAAAATGACTGAAAATTCATGAAAAATTGACTAGAAAGATATAAACTTTAAAAGATAACTTTGTTTCATCACTGAAATTCTGAATAATATTTTGTGATATTTACAGTTAAGCAGTACACTGCACATCTCTTGAGTTTTGCTGTTTCTGCAAATGATTTCTATTTATGTTAAATACAGGAAGTGGAATGTTCCATTGTGGAAGAAGTTATTTGATGACCTGCTGAATATTTCCAGCTGTACGGATCTACCTGCAGATCTAACAGCCTACCGACACCAGTTTGAACAATACTTTATACAGAATCTCACCAACAATTACAATATAATCAGCAGGAAAATATTTATCCAAATGCAAGATGAATGATGGTGGAAAGTCTTAATTTGTCCAGAAGCAGAATCAAAAATGCAAGATTGTCTAACTCCTTCAAAAGGAGTCTGAGAATGTTTAATGATTATTTGATACATCTAAATGTAAGATGTATAGGTCACTCTCAACTCCCTGGAATACAGAATGGGAAGGGTTGTACTTTATTGGAATACAGAATGGAAAGGATTGTACTTTATTGGAATACAGAATGGAAAGGATTATACTTTATTGGAATACAGAATGGAAAGGGTTGGAATACAGAATGGAAAGGGTTGTACTTTATTGGAATACAGAATGGAAAGGATTATACGTTATTGGAATACAGAATGGAAAGGGTTGTACTTTAGTGGAATGCAGAATGAGAAGGGAAGCTCATTTCATTGTAGTTCAGATGGAAAGAGAGTCCATTGAAATACAAGAGGGAAGAGCGATTCAATTCAGAGATATTCAATGCCTGATGAAAAGAGAATCTCCATTCATCCAAAGCAGGAAGCACAGAAAGTCAGTTCATCCGAATGTGGGATGAAAATGCAATCTCAATTGACTAAAATGAATTATGAAAATGGAGTCTGAATGCTATGAAGAATCTTAATTTATCCAAATACAGGATGAAAAGAGACCCTCTATTCGTCCAAATGCTGAATGCGTTCAAATACAGGATATATTGGGGGTTTATAGGACATTAATCCATCATTTTTGTTTAATACCATCAATCATGTCATATCTGTATATGCCGTCATTCCATCCTCATCTGTATTATAGTTTATAGAAAACATCCTAGATCAGGTACTGTTTACATACTGGTACTTCCTACATGATCATGTATTATCACTTCACTGATCACTGGCTTCTAATCAAGTTATTTGTTCCACAAAGACATAGGGCTGACAGCTTCTCTCCATCATTATGTGGTTGAAACTGTGATATAGTAATATACACTCCAGACCATTACAGTTACACCATCTTCTAATTCAAGTCTTGGCATTTGGATGGTATTAAAGGTGTTGAATTGGTCTCTTGAATGAATGCCACCCATTATACATATAACAGGTTTGGTACACTACGTTGAGAACCTTCAAAATGGTAATTTAGAATTCAAGGCCTTGAAAAATGGAAAATTATGCTAGAGACCTGGAAAAAACATTGAAAACACAAATTCCTGTCCATAAATGCAATTCAGTTGTCAAGTTGTAGATCAAAGTTGTACTGTCTATTAACCCGTCAGAGGGACATATGGTCTGATCAAACAAAAAGAAGGCCGGCATTCATACTCTGTTTAAGTAAAAAATTCAGAAAATTGATAAAGCTTCAATGACACTGGAAGTAATATTGCTTGAAAACAGGAATTATTTCCTTGAAAGACCTAGAAAACTGGAAGTCTCAAGGTGTATGAAGCGTGATATAGCTCGGGCTGTAGCCAATCAGCAGTGAATGGCATTGGAAGAAAATGAGTTGCGATGCAATGAGTATTTTCCTGAAAATAATATTTTAGAATCATATTCTCTATCAAGTTTGTGGGATAATTTAAACAAACAGGAATTATTTTATTGAT
>JAVTVY010055141.1:0-31639 GCA_036873755.1 Hanleya hanleyi
GCCGGAGCACGTGACCTACCAGCGGATCAACGGAGGCGGAAAGGACCGAGGAATGGCGATTCGGATGTAAACTGGGTCATTGTCTCAGGTAAACAGTCCAATGGGTTGATTTTGAATTGACGGCTAAAACTCGGATAAAACACCTGGTGTTGACGATCCAAGTGTGCATGAGCATCGCTGGGGGTCCTAGGGGAAAGGTGGTATAGTTTTTGGAGAAGATAAAGCTTTATTTACGCCCGTTTGGCGAGAAGCCTTGAACACCGTTTCCAGCCTTTTCTTTTTTTTTACGTACGTTCAATATGGCGCCGGCATATAGATTGTCCCAGCCGCTTGTGGATAAACCCACAAGTTCATGATCGTTCCCGTTATTTTTGGGCAACCAAAAGTGATCAGGAACTTGGTGGATTTATCCATCAAACCATGCTCCTCTGGAATTACGAAAGCAGTACAAAACTAAAGGCAAGATTGACGGTGCAATATTTTTTCAGTTGAATGCCTTTGGCATAAATGTAAATTTAGTTTACCTAAGCGACAGTTCCATAAATAATTGGTTTAGTCTTTTATTGAACAATACAAAAGAACACAGCGTTTTAACAAGCATGTACTCCGTCACCACATGCACAATATTTTATGATTCTTATAACATTAATAAGCCTAGAATTTGAAAAGCGAGGTTAGTCAATGTGGCAATCCTACAAAATAAATATTGTACCGTCGTGCTATGTTTCCTCACAAAAAAAACACAGTCCAAATTATCTTGCAAATATTTATTTGTTTTTCAGAGAAGGTTCACAAGTAGTCATGGTATTGACAAACATGGTACCGGTACTGGGTTTTAGCTCCATTTTTAATAATGACAATACATGGGAAATGATAACCAAAAATTATTCTTATCCCGCCTGTTTAAAAAAACAAACTATAACTATACAGCCATGATTATGAAGCATCAACGTCCTACTAACATGCTTGAACGGATGATGCACGCTCTAAATTTACTTCAAATTAAATTTAAATCAGACTGAACAATGGCATGGATATGCTCAGAAATTCGAAGATCATCAAACATAGAATTTTAATAACGTATACATGCATACATGTCGTTCTGTGATAATGTAGTGATTCACGAAGTTATCGAACAATTTAAATTACCGGTATGCTACTTAGAATAAGACGAGTAATAGTATGCTACATGTACTTAAACAAAATAATTCATCATAAGAAATTCGTTGAATCAGCATTTCCGGTGCTGATTTGATTGATTGAAAGCATACTGTAGATTTAATTCTTTTCAAGATAGAGCTTGTATCACATAATCTAAGTACTGTAGCACTAGTACACAAAGGGGGAAAGTAAAAACAGTTGGAAATTTGCGATTCAAAAGGTAATTGCAATTCCTCGATATAGCAATCTATGTTGAAAATATTATTAATCTACACATTGTTCAAAGCAACTGGTCATCTCGAGGATGGTCTAGGTAGACACAGCAATACCCCGGTTTGCACATATGTGTACCAGTGATGATGTTTCAATGAGAGAGGTCCCGATATCCTACCATACCTGGTTTAGGTGTAGCTGTCCTTACAGTTCTCCCATGCTTATACTTAGGAAGCACATCATTTGCCATCCTCATATTAAAAGTAAGTAAATTACCATAACTTATGTATAAAGTATATTTGACTGCTATTTCTATGGGGAAGCTGTAAGAATTACAACCAAAACCATCCAAGCAGAGTGTGAAATCACTGAAGTGTGAAATGGACTAAATTGTATGATAACGAGACCTGCCAATTTGCGAGCAGGTCAAGCTCAGCATATGTAGTACAAGTTCAAAAAATCTTGGTTATAATCCTTTAATCAATAGGGTTAGAATTCAGTTTTATTTTATGATTTCACCTTGAATAGGTCAATGTCAATCATCTTCATTAGGGTTATCGTGATAAACAAAAACATTGTGTAAATTTGAGAAAGCCAGCAGCTCTAATCCTCAAACATGTCAAAGACACATAGTGCTAAAGCATTTGACCATGGAAAATGAGTCAAGATTAATTATCTTTGATATAGATCTGGTTCACCACCAAGCTGCAGTATGTGTTATGAATTTGAGTAGCCGGACTTTACTCCTTCAAAGATATTGTGCTAACATTAAATCTACATTCACTGCAAATTAGACTTTGAAAAAAGGGTCACCAACACATGAGGTAACCGACACATGTTAAGATTCATCATCAGTTTGGTAATGAAAGAAAATGTACTAGCACACACGTCACAAACTACACGCTTCAAACTAAAATGTTGAAACTTACTCGTAAAGTGTTGAAATAACCCTTTAAGTGTGTCCACAGGGACTTAAAGTGTTGTCCCCGTGGACACACTTAAAGAGTTATTTCAACACTTTGCGAGTAAGTTTCAACACTTTAGTTTTAAGCGTGTAGGAGAAAAAGACATGTTTGATCTTGTTACAGTGCACAGTATGTGTGCTAGTGATAAAATAAAATAATGTATGAAAGTGGGAAAAATAAATTTGAGGAAAACCAGAAAAAATGCTATTTTTCAGGTAGATCCCCATGACAGCCATTTATAGTTCACCCATGACCATGCATGATGTAATGTTCCATCGTCATTACAGGGATAAAGAAAATGTCAAAGTTCAATTGAGCTTGCTTGAGTCATTCTAAGTGTAAAATCCCTGATAAGAGAAACTGAATACGGCCTTCCTTCCATTACATTCTCAATCTTTACCAGTATAAAGTCAGTTTCAGGTTTCTCAAGGTAAAATGTTAGGCTTGACCAGATCCCAGTTTTTACCATAACCTACATACATGCATATACACTTGTCCCTCATTATAAGTCATATGTGACCTTTTCCTTTTTATTTCTATTTGTACTGCAATTTAAAAAGTGAATGAGTGAATAGAATTTAACGTTGCTTTCAACAATATTTCAGCCATATCATGACGAACCAACTAAGCATCACCTAGCCCAGTTGTGTTCCTGCTACTTCAATTCAAAGAAGAACTCTTTGAAGCAGCATGGAACCAGACACCCTCCATCCACCCTACAAAACACTGAGGATAGCGCACAAGACACAGACAGGACGCTATGGTGCAATAAAGACAAGTGATATTACAGTGCTAGACATCACATTATTAAGTTCCTGTTGCTTCTCGGCAAAATGCATTGAAGCAACAGGAACCTTAACCCACCCAACCACCCGCTGCAATTTAAAAAAAGTTCATTTGAACCCAAGATATGTCCTCAAACATCCACAGTAGACATCATGGCTAAACCCCCGAAAAGGAGAGAATAACCCAGGAGATAAATATGGTTATGAGCAATGAAGGGAAGCTAAGGAAAGTCATCAGGTTAGCTGATATATGATGAAATATTATTGGGATCATTCCACAGGCATGTGCTGTAATATTTTCTTACCATTCATTAGAAAATGAGTAACCTTAATGGTAACCTATAGAGGGTCTTCTAAAATGAAATTGGAAAACCTCCAGAAGAATGGGGCCTACCGTTCATTACAGCACATGCTAGATTTCTATATAAAAAACAATGTTTCAGGATATAGGATGATCAATTGTTTCAGCAAAATCTCTATGACAAGTTGCATTCACAAGGAAATTTGAAGTGGTTCTTTTTGATGATCAAGGGGCATAACTCAGAAAAAAGTCAGATCAGGTCAAGAAGGACATCTTCACATGTTGACAATATTGTGACTGTCAAATTTCTAAAGAATCTGACAAAAACTTGTGCATTCACAAGAGAAGGCAGCAGATGGAACTGGGTTTTTTTTCACGCAGTTAGTCGAGAAGGTCGCATGCACATCTTCACATGGTGATGACAATGTGTGGCGAATTTCAAAGGCTTCCAGCAAACCTCTGACGAGTTGCGTATGGAAGTAGTTTTTTTGATGATCAAGAGGCATAACTCAAGAGAAAATGATGAATTGGGTCGAAAAGGTCACATGCTCATCTTGACATGGTGAATAGGGTTGAAAGGTCACATGCTCATCTTGACATGGTAATGTGCGGCAAGTTAGGAAAGAATCCAGCAAAACCTTTCGGACGAGTCACATTCACAAGCAAAACTGATGGAAGTATTTTTTTAGATGATCAAGTGGCTTAAGTCTGGAAAAAATGTCAGATCGGGTCGAAAAGATCACATGCACATGTTTACATGGTGAGGGTAATGTCTGCCAATTTGGAAAGAATTCAGCAAAATATTTTTCTCATGGGCGGACGGACAGATGATGCCATACCATAATACATCTCGTCAAAATTGACGGGCATATACAAATTCGTCATGAAACGAAGACATATACATGTATGTATGGGAATTTCAAATCAGTTCAAATCATTAGCCGACATACTTTAATTACTGCAATTAATTCGACAATTACTTCCCTGTTAAATAAAACTGTGTCATCGACGTGTTCATGATAATTGAAGAGTGCCAGCTGGAGATTTTAAACAATTCAAAATGAGGTATTTGGTGCAAGAGAATTATGGATTAAGAATACTGATCAGCGATATGGATTTGATATCTTTGGAACATCATGGTGTCTTACCAGCATCATTGAAAACTGTTGACTGCTTCTCTCTTGTAGAAACCTAGCCTATGTTTATTATATACCGGTATACATGTACATGCCTTCAAGTGCCTCCTATATTTCCCTATATTTTTTAGTAATTCCTATATTTTCCTTTATTTTACTCAAAACCTCCTATATTTTGACTTTTTCTCATGAAAACTTTCATCAATGCTCTGTAATGAGTCAAACTGACATGAAGTACATTTCAGAATTTTGTTTTCGCCTCGCTTCGCTCGGCAAATATGAAAACATTTCAATCTCTATGACCGCATTCAGTGAAAGTAATTTGATTAAAGTGATCATAAGCCCTCATGTAAAGTTTCCATCAAATGAAAGACCATTGCGAACAGTGTCGGAAAATATTTATTGTAATTTTTTACGATTTTATTACACAGAGTAAACTGCATTTAAAGTGGTTTTCTATGGTGGTCTGTTGCAATCATATCTAGATCCAGTGACGTTACACTGCCTTATATTTCAAACTTTGTATGCACTTTCCAGAGCTTGATTCAAGCTTAAAGTGTGTATTCAACACAGACTTCACTGTTCCAATGTGCATGTTTCACCAAAATCGGGGAAATTAAATGCAAGATTCAAATTGACTTGACATTTATGAGTTACCATCTCCCAGATTTTGGTGAAACATTCACATTGGAACAGTGAGTCTATGTTGAAACTCAGTATACACACCTCAAGCTTGAATCAATCATTGGAAAATGCATACAAAGTTCGAAATATATGTATTTAGGCCGTGTGACGTCACTGGACCTAGATATGATTGCAACAGACCACCATAGAATACCATGCATTATTCGCAGTTTACTCTGTGTAATAAAATCGTAAAAAATTACAATACTTTCCCACACTGTTTGCAATGGTCTTTCATTTGATGGAAACTTTACTTGAGTTTACGATCACTTTAAGCCCGGCGCATACAAGAGCTATCTGCTGAGCTAATGGCCTGAATTGCCGGTCAGCTCAGGGGCTTGCTAGCTCTCATGTGGTTTCAGCACACACGGTGAGCAAAATGTTCACTGAATTGATTTCAGTTCCCGCAAAGCGCCTTATTTAAGATCATGTGATCTTTCATGTGACCGGGCTGGCGTAGAAATGGCCATTTTGAACAATCGTGCGTATAAGTTACGTGAAAAAAAGATACGTTTCATTGGCCTGTCGAATAAAACGGCTGAGCTGTTAGCTTGTAAACGTTCGCCGCACACACTGAGGATTTGGCCTCGCGAGGCGAAATATTTTTCTCCCAGCCTCGCTAGGCCAAAACTCACCAAAAACTTCCCGCACACGAGAGCTAGCCCCTGAGCTGACAGGCAATTGGCTCAGCTGATAGCTCTCATGTGCGCCGGGCTTAAAACACCAGAAAACTACCAAGTTTGGAACATAAATGTAGTACAAACCTGTCTTACACTCCTTTATTTCCTATATTTTATTCAGAAAATTCCTATATTTCTCCTATATTTTTGCAAATTTCCTCCTATATTTTCACTGTGAGCCACTTGAAGGCCTGCATGTACTATGACTTTTTTCTTAATTTGGTGGTAATGCAGTTATATAAATTAGGATTTTGGATTATGAATGCGGAAATTCTTTTAATGGATGACGGCTGAAGGTTGAATGATGAACTAGACGATAAAAGGTGTGAAACAGCAACATGGCCCATGTTACATCACCGACACCGAGGTTAGGCAACAAACCATTGGAAATGCTGTACTATTTTACTCACTGAGTTTTACAGGTGATAATTTCTGTTTGCAAATGTCTCAACTCCGAGACAATAACATTTTCGAAGTTGTTTGGATTTTCAGTTTATTATTTTCCAGTTTTTGCAGTACAGCCAAAGTTAAAGCATTATGCGATGCCCAACCTTGACCCGACGCCACGTGGGCAAGGAAGTCGTCTCATGCCTTTCATGGCTAAAGAGCTTGGGACTGTGGGACTATTGAAGGAGGTCCATTTGGTACCTCATTTTTTTGGCCATGAGAAAGAAGAAAAAGACTTTTTATGACTGACAGATCAGTGGATCAAGAAAATGAACATATGATCAAACATTACCACATGAAAAATGTTGAACAATTTACTATTTAGCATATGAATACAAAATTTTCCATGGGTGAAGCCTAAACAGTGTGGCTCAAAAACAAATGAAAAAACACATGTCCACATCAAATACATTGTACCAGTATGGGTAAAGTCTTTAAGTCATTGCTGGAGCCAAGAGGCTGAATTGTTCATGATAAAGCTGATGATGACTCGTTGAGTCTGCACATCTGTAGGTGTTAGAGGTACATGAAGTAGCTTGTTTCTTGGCTGTCTTCCAGATCTCTCTATCATTCTTTCAAAGAGTCGGATGACCACTTGGAGGAGTTGATTTTGAAGCCTCTCCTGTAAATGTTAAATACATATGTCAGTATTTAGACATACAGAAGACACATTAAAAGAGACATTGCAAATCCTTGCCCTCAATAGCCTCAAACATCAACCAAAGAATATATTTACTGTTATTATGAATATCATATTAAAACAAATTAACATGCAAACCGTGTAGACTGTCAAAATTAAGAACCCAGGTGAGATATGATGGTAATGAGAAAAGGTAGATGTTGGGATAATGGCAATACCCCCAAGGCAAGTTTTTGGTGGAGAAGGGACAACCACAATTTCAACATTGCCAGGTGGTACTACCTAAGCCTTTAAGGATCAAGCTCATTCAGAATTGGCTTGTGGAGGAAGTAGGAGTACCTGGAGAGAACCACTGCCTGTTGGCAAGTAACTGGCAAACTCTCAAACATGCACCGCCCTAAAATGAGTTAATGGTTACACATTGCATACAGTTTCAAAGAACTATGACAGCGGTTTTAACAAACGGATGGATATTTAACGTGGTTGCAAAAGATAACATGCATATCTATGATTCTGAAACCAAATGTCTCCAGGGGCCCTCTAGTGCATGTGTGAAAGTTTGGCAAATACTTGCCGACAGGTGGTGGTTCTCTCCAGGTACTCTGGCTTCTGCCACCACTAAAGATGGCTGTCACCATATGAGTGAAATAACCTTGTCGAGTAGGACGTTAAACTAATCCCCCGTCCCCCCCCCTTTTTTCCATCCACTGCTAACTAACATCCAATTCAAAATTTCAAAGACTTGAATGCGCGTAGTCATGTTAATAATGTAGGCATAAAGCATGATAAAGCATGTTCTCATCAGTGTGATTTTAACAAATTTTGCAGTGATTGTGTTAATTATTCGATTAGCATGATTAGTGAAATAATTTTTGTACTCATTTTAGGAGCTTTACTTAATATAACAACAGTAGGTTAGTTTTTGAAGAATCTATTCATTATAATCCATACATTAAAATACTTATGCGCGGTTTTGGCATTTACTAATAGAACGTCAGGTGAACAAGGGAGACAACTCATATGGATTCATTTCGCAATTGTCAAGAAATAGTCCACCGGTTTCTCGCATGTTTTACAGACTGTATTTACTCAGTAAATGTTATGTACATCAGGTAGTTTAAGTGGGATTACTGCTGGATAGGCCGGTCCTGTCTTGGATTACTGATGGATAGAGGAGTCTCGTACGGGATTAATGCTGGATAGGACAGTCCCGTGTGGGATTACTGCTGTGCAGATAGGCAGTCCAGTATGGGATTACTGCCGCATACGGCAATCCTGTGTGGGTTACAGCTGGGAAGGCGAGTCCCGTGTGGGATTATTGCTGGATAGGCTAAACCTGTGTGGGATTACAGCAGGATAGGTGGGGTTACTGCTGCATATTGCAGTCCAGTATCCTATTACTTCTGAATAGGTCAGTCCCGTGTGAGAATACTGCTGCATAGGCCAGTCCCGTGTGGGATTATTGCTGAATAGGCTAGTGCCATGTGGGATTACTGCTGGATAGGCCAGTCTGATCTGGGATTACTGCTGGATAGGTCAGTCCCGTGTGCACACCCTGCATACCAAACGGCTGCTCCAACTTCCGCCGGAGGGTCAACTTCCGCCGGAGGGAAATTACAAATTAGAGAAGCTAAATAAGTTCAGATTTTTCATTTTTTTGGTAGTTTTCACGTATTTACTACTCGACAATTGAATGAGAAAATGTTCTCAATGGGACGCGTTAGCAATTCGTGTGAAATTTTCAACTCGTCCTTGTATTATTTTTTAATTACAATTCATTTTATCTGACATTAAGAGCTAGATTGCAACATAACAGTGATTAGATGCTTAAACTAGAGCCTATAGGCTTTGGTATGTAATCTACTACTGGATCTGCTCATAAGATTGTTTATATTAGTGGATCATTCTGTTCCTTGGTATTTACGAAATTCAGGGAATATTGCAAATATGGAGAAGAGAAACTTTAGAAAGATAGAATCATCACAAGGGACCAAACTAGAATGTCTACAAAAGACTGACCGAAGTGTCGGGTAATGAGCCTGAGCCCTTACCTACACTGAACATGGGTCTCGAACTTGATCTCCATCCTGTCATATTGGCCCAATATAATTCTATCGGGTTGTGCAACTTTGTTGCCATGTAACTACGCGCATACAACGCCATGTCCGTTTACAACACGTGCTAGAAAATAATTATCTTTTGTCAGCGATAGTTTATATATTTTGACCAACCTCTTGTCGAGACCTATAGTAAAGGCGAAATTTCCATTATGACGATGCTGTATTAGCATAGGAATAAAAGACAGCCTGTATAGCATCTGAACATAGACCAGTGGTTTATAAATACTGGGTAGATTAATAATTTTGCTTTGAAGTTTTTTGATCATCATGACCGAGGTCATTAACAGACCAAGAGAGTTATCCTGTGCGAAGGTGGTTGCTGTGTCGTATAAAAAGTGGCATGACTTGGTCTCATATGTCGAAATTGTCAGGTTTCGATCGGGTTACAGATGAAATATACAACTTTTGGCTTTAAAGGAAACGCAGGAGTGAATTTACCATAGCGAATTTGAGGTAAATGAATACGGATGGATTTCGGTTTACCAATTCAGGACAACAGGCTTCACCTCCCATCCAGCTGGAGTGTAATAATGCAACGAGATCATGTGTCTCAGTTTATATATTCATGCATGTGCAGATATCCAGTGACAGTAATTGAGTCAAGGCCTCGTTTGAGAGAAATAAAGTATAAGTAGATCTTTTGCAACATCTACAGAAATGAAACACAGCTGTATTTTAATGAAGATCCATCAATATAAGAATATATAAAAATATTTTTCAGATGGGAACAACACTGGTACATAAATTGAATGAGCAGCAATGCTGTTAATAATACTTGGCAGTGTTATCCACAGGTGTTTGTCAGCTGAACTATCTGGGGGTTATGGTCAACAATAAACAACACAAGGTGAATCACTCCCCCTCGACCTCCGACATAATCTGTGTACATTTTTACAGAAATCTGTTTAACTCTTTATTTCGCATCCTAATTCATTCAATAATAGAGACTTGTGCATGCTGTCACCCAAAGATTCTTATAATCTGTAAAATATGGGCCATAAATCATCCAAAGACGCTGAATTTTAGCAACCTTACAAATACTGTTACATTTTCAGCAGAACTTGGCAAAGTCTGTTTTACTGCAGTTCAGCGCTCAAGGTGCGACTTGACGCTGATTGGTCAATAAGTCGAACAACAACAACAACAACAACAACAACAACAACACGTGTGAATTAAAACACAGGGCACTTTTGTTGCTCTGGCGTGTGACTGTGTTTGATAAAAAGGGAATTTCCCTTGAAATATAGGTTTTCGAGTTGTTTTATTGACCAATCAGCGTCAAACGTGGCCTAATCCGGGACCACATGGAAATGCAGGGGCAAAGTTTCGTGAAATCAGGGGCATTGACTAATAAATGCGTCCAGGGTTTAAAAACAAAAAAATCAGTAAAAAAAAAATCCTATCAAATGTTGACTTGCCTAACATTTTGGAATTCCATTTCAGTTTTCCATGACCTGCAACAAAATTCAACCCGACACGAAATTCCATTACTTTCAAGCCTTTCTTCTGGAAAATGTGGCTTTCACTCGGCATTGAAATGACGTCATCAGAAGTATCAGCTGACTTTGTGACCATACTGTATGTATAGAATGGATGCTGCCTTGGTCATGGTGCCCAAGGCCAAAAGATGATGTGCATTTATTCATTGAGTTGATTCATATTTCGTTAATGTTTTCATAATTGAAGATAGAGACAGAGTGCCGGAATTGACTGGAAGAAATCTTTGGACTGTTTGAAGAACTGGGGAGATAATATTCATAATTTTAGCTAAGAATCCATTCATCCATCATGACAATGGCAACTTTTAGTACTCTTAGTAATAATCACATACAAAGTTTTGTCTATAGAGATGAAAGATATATATTTATAGATTTTGAAATTTATAGATTTTAAAATTTGAGAAAACAGCGAAAATATTACACCATTTCACCTTCAAAAATGGCCGCCGCCTGACAGAATCTAGTCACAATTCCAGACACCTTTAACTCTCCCGTAAATTCAAATATGACAAGCTATATGCTGTTTTATATCATATCGTACTTGATTTGTGGAGAACTCAATTGTGCTTTAATTTGTTTACATGTAAACATTTCATTTAAAAACCAGCTGCTATGCCTATTTTCACGATCCGCCATTTTCCTGTTTGGTTCTACACAAGTGGGGCTTAAGCAGAGAAGCGGGGGCTGACCTAATCTCAGACATGACCATAATAACATTGCATTACAGACAACTCAAAGGTTGGTAATTCTCATATCAGTCAAGGGAGATAATACAGCAGAAAAAAATGTGAGCTCATCAGAAACAAAAGGGTTTTTTTGCCTAATTACAGGATTCAACTGACCATACATTATGTATCTTGATTAACCAGACACAAGGGTCAGATCAGATACCATACCAGTACATGTATAATTAGCAAAGCAATGTACCATACATATGCTAATTAATGTAACAAGTAAGAGACAGTCTTTTGTATTAACCATTAAATTACCCTGTTACCAAATTGTAAAACTTTTCTAAACAACGATTTTAAACCCTGGAATCTCACAGAGTCTTATTAGACCTGCCCTCCTGGTGCCGAGGGTGATATCATGTAGGGTATATTCAAAGGCGGCGACTTTGAGGGGAGATGAGTATTAGTGTCATTTAAAAGTTCATAAAGGATAGACCCACCGGGTATGTCTATAATAATTTCTTTATTTCCTTTATTTCAATGAAATATTGTCATGGTTTCCTGGTAATAAAATATGATTGAAACATCTCAGAGCAGGGGCGTCGGAAGCAAATTGGAAGTGGTACGGCCTTATGAGGCAGGGGGGCTACTATAATAGCACTTCAGGCGAGTGTCGAGGGACAGCCTGGTCCCAGAAGCTCCTGGGGTCTAGATCCCCGGAGACGCGTTCAGAGCGATTTCTGGTGAATAAAATCACTCTACAATGAAGTGTATTTTTAGTTCTTTCGTAATCCTTTTACCATGAAAACGCAATCGATGGTAGTTTTCTGCGATGCTGAATTAGAAAAATATATGTATAGTAAAGTAAGCTAGACATATTCGTAGCCGATATAATTATTATAGGCAGTGGCGTGTTAATTTATTGCACAATTTGTTTTGTTTTGTTTTTTTGCGCGTAAGTGGTACGGTACCTACCGTACCGCTTCCGACTCCCTTGCAGAGGAGTTAAGTGCCACATATTACTTCTTTTGCCCCTGAAGATAGACCAGTCCAGTCACCACTTCGAAAGTTTAAGAACAATGATGACAGCATATTTGTCAGTCAAATTTCACTGGTCAATGAAAATGCACACAACTAAAGAAATGCCCCCTTCATTTCTGTTCGATCCAGAATTCTGAATACTTCAACGTAGATTTTGAATATTTCCACCACTGATACACATTGACAGCTAGGCCATCACGCAGAGAAGAGATGGAACTCTTAAACAGGCTAACATTATATCTGTTCTGTTACAAGTAGTTTTCCCTGCTCCTCACCCTCTCTTTTGCCACCGTGATATGGCTGAACATTTTTTGAAAATGAAGTTAACCCCTATTCACTCACTCACACACTCTTTTTTCAGCAACTTCAAAATACATCAATAATTCAATCACAGAAAGTGAACTTTTCCACCAATAAATCAAGGTATGATCAAATTTATTCGAACCGGAAGTTGACAAAATGGTCCAAAATCAAGCAAATAATTCTTTCTTAGTAATTTTACTGAGTTTAGAGGGGAATCAAAACAACTGATTCACTTTTGTCCACAAAAAATGGGGGTGATTGAATTGTAATAGGGTGGTTGAATTATTAGAGGAATTACCGTACTCGTGATGGGTTAAAAACCCTGCATGAATCATAAGCCCTCACAATTTGCCGTGGTAAATGCTGGGGTAAAATCACTTAGCGACGGCACTTTTATTGCCGTTGGTCGCAACGTGACGTTGTTGTTGTTGTCAATAAAAACATTGGGCCGATGGTAAAATACGTCTCCTTGAACTGCCTATTCTTGCGAATATATTTGGTTTTAATAAGAGCGACAGCTTCTGATGTTGTGGTTGTCTGATTGCATTATTTGGAGACAACGGTCGACACAAATGCACTTTTCCAAGAACTGAAAGCCAATCTGCAGGTCTTCTATCGGATGTCTGTCGCTCTCCAGTATGTCAGGTTATTCCTCCACTGGCGTAACTTGCTCATCGTCGCAATAATATAACACAGGCGATCGCATATGCGGAGAGTGCTCTGGGGAATGGTGAAGGTTACGATGAAGGTAACCTGAAATAGTGAACTGAGTAGTAATTTTGAATCAATATATTACCACTAAATATCTTATATACTCCATGTTTTCATACATTATACAGAAGATAATGTGCCAGATATTTATAGTATCGTACTCCACGTAAGCCCCAGCAATTGCCATTCTCCTGCGCAGTGGTATTTCTGAAAGTCTGCATCTAACGTCAAAAGGATAGCACGTGGACAACTGGTCAGCTGATCAGTAGAGCCTACTAATATTCGATGCCACAAATACTTGGGGAGGGGGGTAACAGGTTGTGGAAGATATCTTTCAACAAAAGTCTGCTCTTCTGCTCGACTAAACGACACTCTTTATACTTTCTACATTAATGAAACATTATTACGCTTTCAGTGCAATGCATATCTATTTCATTGAAGAATCAGACACCAGTTTTAGAAAAAACTTTCGCCACAAACACCCCTCTGCTGATCTCACTAGTTTAGACTGACCTGCAGCCTGTCTAGACATAGAACCATGCCACTGACCCGTCCATAGAAATCTACAGAGTGTAGCTTAATTCAGCATTGAGAGGGGAGAGACTCTATTGTAATCAGCGTACACGACTGAGGGGCTACAAACTAAGCTGTGATCTCGGAGAGCAAAACAAAACCACTGGAAAACGAGGCGCTCGATTTTGGCACCAATGCATAAAATTAACATGTCTAGCAACACGGGTTGCCAAGAATAATTTGATGAAAATATTACAAACAAGAGAGGGAGATTATTTAGTGATTAAAATAGTGCACTATATAGCGTTTCTATTGAACTAAGACGCCTCCTGAAAAAAGAATAGGTTCGCAGTCACTGGTGAAGTCAAATCACTCGAGGACAACCTCCCTGCCCCCTTACGCGCGAACTTAGACACTGAAACAAGTAAAACGCTATAAGACAACATTTTAAGATGTACTCGAGTATTGTAACATATATATTGTCAAAGTAACAAACCAAAGACTGAAAAATAATATCACGAAAACATGAAATATAGTCGCTATCGAGGATAAGCTCCAGAACTCTTTCTTTAGGATGTGTACGTTGGTCGGACGGCGGAAGGTTATCTTTAAGTTTTTGCTGGGGGAAATTCATGCCTATATAATGTATCTACTACCGTAGATGACATAAAAATCATCTATCTTTGTATCCTTCGTCAAATAAGTTATAGATATATGAAGAATAGTTCCTTAACAGCAGGCTGATAGCTTGTAGTTTCAAATAGTTCAATGTACTTCAGTCAATGTTAGATTTTCTAGCCCATGCATGTTCGTATATGATACAAATACCGCCGGAGGAACATGTCTCGAAGATACGATTACCGCCGGAGGATCTAATCTCTAATTGCGTTTGTCTATGTACACGATCAGGCCACTTTACTATATGTTAACCATGCAGACATAGCCATGATCACCACTAATTTTATCCTCGACATTCACGCCCATCGTACCAAGGCGTTCTCGTCAGCATTGTAATTTTCCGGTCTCTTTGGCGAATCATTTTCCCCTGTGTAACCCCCTAAATTGTCGGTGAAACAACCAAATTTCTGACAGTATGAGATATACAATCTGATGCCGTGATAATGTTGCGAATGTGTATCCGTCAGATACAGTCTAGGTATCGGATAACCCTCAAACACTGTTGAGAGCATCTATTTAGAGCACCATTAAGCGTTTATGAACAAGAAGTACCGTAATAGATAACCATTTCTGAGTTTATTGGGTTGTTTAAACTACACGGTTTATGGAAAAAATAGGTAATAAAAATAGGATTTGGTTAGACCCTGTGATTATATTGGGTCTGATTTTAGTTAGACCGGGGACCGGCTAGGCCCCGGAAGCTCTGGGGTTCTAGGCAGCGGGAGACGCATTCTGGCCAATTCCCAATGGATAAAATCGCAAATCATCTCTCAATTATCGCTCGTATTTTGATATTTTTTGTGTTTTTCTGTGAGGGTTCCTGGAATTGTTTTTGAAAATCTAAACGTGAAATGGCGTGTTCTGGCATTTTGACAGCTATTTCCCACTTTCGAGAACTGTATTTTTTAGACTGATGTACAACGAAAAGTAGAATGGTTTTTCAAATGGAATTAATCACTTTTTATGGTCTCTACTGAGGAATTTTTGCATTTTGACATGTTTGACGGAATATTTGGACTTTTGTAGAGTGAACTAACGGAACTAACTTTCTTCTCTCCAGTAGGTCGGGGATATTCTTAAATATAGATTTAAAATTGTGCTTTCTAGACAGTACAGCCTATTTTCGACTTGTTTTGGATAACCCTATCTGGCCTGGGCGATTTTGGGATGTACAGCAGCCTGCCCCCCCCTAAATATTTTCGCTATCTCTAAGGCTAGAGGGCTGAAACTTACTACACTATATCTTTGGGTCAAGCTCTAGAAGAAAATGTAAAAAAAAATCCAAGATGACCGCCATGATGACGCCACAGACGTCATTTTCTAAAAGAGCATTTTGGACGATTTTGGGTAAAAATCTTCGAATTTGTTTACTTTGTTTTTTCTTCGCAAAAACTGCATGATAAATTAGTAAATAATAATCTGGCATGAAATAAAATAAGTTTTGCCCACTTTTCTATACAGAAAAGTAAAAATTTTGAAGAAATATAACGAAAACATCACTTTTTCTGGTACCCCACATGGCCACCATTTTGAAATTACCCATGATCCTCTGCTCGTGAGGTTATGCAAATAGGCTCAAAATGATAATAATGATAACCTTTTACGTGACGAAGTTTCTGCTCTTCATTTTTTGGCGTTCCGGAGATATCGCAGAAAGTTTGTTCGGGGGGGAGGAGCATTTTGGCACTCCCTCCCCCAGGACTGGTAGGGTTAATGGGGGAAGGGAGAGAGCGGGATCAGGGGTTGTTTTTTGGTGATGCTAAGACATATGGTTTCAGTAAAATGCATAGAATCGCGTTGAATCAATATGCGAATTTTTGTGTAATTTTTGAAGAACTGTGGCGAAAACATCACTTTTCTGGTACTCCCAATGTCCGCCATTTTGAATTTACCCATGATCCTCTGCTCGGGAGGTCATACAAATAGGTTCAAAATGACCCCAATATGATAATCGGAAAAGTCACGGAGTTTCAGCTCTCAATCTTTTGTCGTTCCGCAGATACGAGCAAAAAAACAACAAGGGGGGAGGGGCGTAAAGTGCCCCCCCCAGGCCTTGTAGGGTTAAGGTACAGGGGCGTCGGAAGCAAATTCAAAGTGGTACGGCCACTATCCTATCACTTTAGGCGAGAGTCCAGGGGCCGCCGGAAGCTCAATCACAAGGTCCGGTACGGACCGGGAAAGGTAGAATGCACCCAGAAACAACCTAGCGTGTATGACAAGTTGGACAAACGAACAACGAATTCGTAAGAAGAAAACTAATTTTTTGTTTCGTTGATAAAATAACGTGAACATCAAACGGCATCATGCATATGAACGCACATGTTACTAATTCACGGTCGGTGCTCAGAGCCGCTATCAAATTCACTGGCGCTCTGGACCGATCAAAGTCTTCTTCAACTTGGAAGCTATCAAAACTGCGTAGTTTGTTTGCTTTTCATTCTGTGTTAATTTATTTCTTTTTTCGTTTTTTGTTTTTTCTTTCTTTCATATTTTTGTTTATTGCGCAAAAGTGGTACGGCCATGGCTTACGACTCCCTTCAGGTGAAAGGTTGTTCAATCCGGAACTAAGTCCCGACAGTTATGTTTTTTATTGCATGGCCTGTCCATTTCTTAAAACTTTAAGATATCCAACACTTTCGGTTCAGCCTTCATGATTTATTTTTGAGACCCTCATAAGACTTATACAGACGGACAACCTAGAAAATTGTGGAATTTACAAATGCAAAACGCTGCGCCCTGCTGCATTCTGATAATAGTAGGCCTTTTACCGCATCACATTTGCCATTCTCTCTGGAAAACTATCAAAACTTCAGTGTAGTGTTTATTTATTTTTTCCTGCTCAAATTATTGGGGGCTTCAACCCCCGTAGCCCCTTCCCCCGCTCCGCCGTGCTTGTTAGATACTCCGGCGGTAACTGTATCATAATATTATTGAATCCGGCGGTAATCAGATCTCACTCCGCCGTATGTTGTATCACCACTTCCACACAGGTCATATTCAGGAGTCTCAAAATCATCGAAATTCTTCTTTTCACATATAAATATTATCTTGCCATTAAAAGGCAACCTCATTCTACACAACGATCATAGGTATCAGGGTTTCATAGAAGTCCAAATTTTTGCCACCGGATACTGAAAATTCAATATTTTTTTCACGTGAATTGAGTATTTTTACGTTTTTGTCGCCGGCCGACAGACTTCTATTGAGTTTATTTCTAATTTTGCAACCGCCATGAGTAATGTATATAACAAATTTTCATACGACCATCAATGGAGCCTGTCAATACCGCTATGTATTTGAATTGTGAAAATAAAGCAACAAACAGATAATTGGAACTGCAGAGCAGTAGCTACCGGGGACCAGGTTAGCATGGAACATAACGTCTCTCCCATGGGATGGGTTCTAACTATCACGCTCTACTTATGGTGCGCATGCACTCTCTACTCCACAAATGCGCAGTCGACACATTATACTCTAGGACAAATGCCCGGTCAAAGGGCTCTCGTTTAGTGAAAACCCTATGCCTCTCGCCCCACTGGTTCTCCGTATCCGATGGCTTACATGGAGCGGACGCGCGTTCGATCCCGCGCATGCGCAGTCGGTTGATTCCACACTTGAGCGAATGCCTGATCCAAGCTATTTCGGTTAATGAAACCGCCGTTCGTTTAGTGAAAACCCTATGTCTCTCACCCCATTGGTTCTCCCTATCCCGCGCCACACATGTACGACCCAAGGTCTCATTTCTATACTAGTTTTGCACATGTACGACCCGAGCTGTCCTTTCTATACTACTCGGCGCACACGAGCATTCGGCACAATTTCTACTCTGGGGCGAAAACCTGACCCAAGTGATCTCATTAGTGAAACTCCATGTCTCTCGCCCTCGCTAGTTCTCTCTTTCCACCGCCATGTAAACTGTGACACACAAACATAGGAACATTTCAGTTGTGACAGACATACGAGCATTTCAAATGGGAAATTTCAGATAACTGAAGCAGAAGATATCCGATGACGAATTTAACAATCCAATGCCATCCTGAAAAATATTAACACCAAATAACCATTTAGTACCATGGCTGTATCTTCTGATAGATTTGTGATGTGATCGGAGCTCTTTGAAGACATATTTAGAATGATTGGTGATTTATTTTCATAATTCACGGTAGCATTACAGTAGAAGAAAGCAGTGACCTTCCGATGATGAATTCATCAATCCACTGCCATCCTGAGAAGTATCCGCAATAAACAAGCAATTACTAGATTTGCGTCATTTACCAGTTAATTCGTTGCATGATAGGAGCTGTTTTGAATGAATTTTGGTCCCAGGTAGCGGACAAGCAGAGCTGAAACTGATTGAATTTAGCCGGTATATTGGTACCCACGTGTCTGTAGACATGAGCTATCGATGCACATGCATAACTTCGCTGTATATCCGCACACCCCTTAGGACAGCCTGAACAGCTATGCGGTGAAATATCCGTCCTTCCAGCTGTCTTTTGTTTTCGACACAGGGTCATTTGAAATGCGCCTTCATTGCCTGGACAACTTTAGTTGGTTTATGTAAATTAGGTAAGTTTCATTGGCCACTGGTACTCCTATCTGACAACGGCAGAATTCTGAACGTCTTGTCCTTTTCATTGTCAATTACACATTTGGTATCACATTATCAGCTATCATATCGCTACACTGTAAGCTATTGGGAGAAGTCTGTGTCGTCTTATACGCCAGCACATCATTACTGTGTATAAAGGAATGGGATAACTTGGCGTCGTTGTACATGAATTGCAATCATTTCTATTGCCAATTTTGCATTCTGTGCAACAGACCATAGCCTTCACAATATATCTCAGCAGCCTAGTAATCTGTACCTATGAAGGTTCAAGAGAACAAACGCTTGCAATATATATAACATTTCTTACAAAATACGTATCTCATATTCGATTTTTGATTGGTCGATGGCGGCCATCTTCTTCAACGGATAAACTTTTTAAATTTAGGAATGAGAGAGCTCGATCTATTGATCATGTGTACCAAGTTTCATATCGATCGGTGCAGCGGTTTCAGAGGAGAAGATTGTTGAAGGTTTTAAACTAAACCAATATGGCCGCCAAACCGTTCAGCCAATCAAAAATATTTGCTTTCAGTACAACAGACCATGGCCTTCCCGATATATCGCAGTAACCTAGAAATCGCTATCTATCAGGATTCGAGAGAATAAGCCGTTGCAAAATTGGTAAAGTTTTTCACAAAATTCAACATGGCGGCCAAACCACGTGACCTAGGAGCACAATTTTTACATATTCGTGATCGCCATGACATATAACATATATTTCATAACTTTCCCCGTCAAAATCCGTTACTTGAAAATCCGACAATTTTGATTGGCCAATGGCCGCCATTTTGTTTTACGGAGCAAATCCGCAAATAGAGTTTTGAGAGACCCTGATCCATTGATTATGTATTCCAGGTTTCGAAACGATCGGTGCAGAGATTTTAGAGGAGAAGGTCGTTGGAGGTTTTAACCTAAATCCAATATGGCCGCCAAACCGTTCAGCCAATCAAAAATATTTGATTTCAGTACAACGGACCATGGCCTTTCCGATATATCGCAGTAACCTAGAAATCTGTATCTATCAGGGTTCAAGAGAATAAGCCGTTGCAAAAGTGATAAAGTTTTTCACAAAATTCAAGATGGCGACCAAACCACGTGACCTAGAATAATTTTTTTTACATATTCGTGATCGCCATGTCATATAACATATATTTCATAACTTTTCCTGTCAAAATCCGTTACTTAAAAATCCGACCATTTTGATTGGCCAATGGCGGCCATTTTGTTTTACAGAGCAACAAATCAAATAGAGGTTTGAGAAGCACTGATCCATCGATTACGTGTACCAAGTTTCACAACGATCGGTTCAGCGGTTTCAGAAGAGAAGATCGCTGAAGGTTTTGAGCTTAATCCAAGATGGCCGCCAAGGCATCTGACCAATCAGAATCAGCTTGGTATATGCATTAGATCTTCTCTACCGGAACATATCCTGAAAGTTTGAGCTTAATCCGTCTGCTCGTTTCTGAGATATCACCGACACAAAATCATGTGGAATTATAATAAGAATAATAAATATAGCCGCGAGCGGCAATCCTCGGGTTGCAAGCACATATCGCAGGCAATGAACCAACACCAGTAGTTTTAGAACTGGAAGCCACCCTATTTAGCATAACGTTATTTGCTGCCTTTTAGAACTAACCTACATAGTTACCACTGAAGAACAATCTGTCATTTCAAAAATATGGGTGATTTACATCTGAGAATAACGGGGAAACTATTGAAGCTAGTGCAACAAAGTGCAAGGCTATATCACCTATAGTTCCAGAGTTATAGTCCCTAAGAGATGTGTTCAGTTTCTTACAAAATTCAAGATGGCGGCCAAACCACGTGCCCGAGAACCCAACTTTTTGCATATTCGTGATCGTCATATCACAATGCATATATATAACCACTTTCCCCGTCCAAATCCGTCATTGGTAAGTCCGACAATTTTGATTGGTCGATGGCGGCCATTTTGTTTTACGGAGCAAATTTTCAAATAGGAATCTGAGAGCCCCAGATCCATCGATCAAGTGTACCAAGTTTCGAGTCTTTCGCCTCAGTGGTTCCACAGAAGTAGATGTTGAAAGGTTTAGGGTAAATCCAAGATGGCCGCCAAGGCATTTGACCAATCGGATTCTTCTTTGGGTATTCATTAGATCTAGTGGTTTCATGCAACCAGAATCTGCCATTTTCAGCATCAGCGTGTCCTACAACATAAATATAGTCACTTTCGCTTTGGAAATCCGTTAAATGAAAATCCGATAATTGACAAATTTTGGTGAATTACGATGGAGAATAACGGGGAAACTATTGAAGATAGGTGAAAACCGTTGACATACTTCCGAAAGGGCTGCTTCTGGACAACATAATGCAACGAACTACAAAGCTGTACCTCTCGTAGTTCCAGAAATATAGGCTCTACAAAATGTGCTCTGTTTCTGACAAAATTCAAGATGGCGGCCAAACCACGTGACCTAGGTACAAAATTTTTGCATATTCGTGATCGCCATATGGCAATGCATATATGTAGCCACTTTTCCCATGCAAATCCGACATTTGAAAAACCGACAATTTTGATTGGTCGATGACGGCCATATTGTTTTACGGAGCAAAATTCCAAATAGGATTTTGAGAGCCCCTGATCCATCGAACATGTGTACCAAGTTTCGAGACAATCGGTAACGTGGTTGCAGAGAAGAAGATCTTGAAAGGTTTTAGGACAAATCCAAGATGGCCGCCGGGGCTTTTGACCAATCGGTTTCTTCTTTTGATATGCATTAGATCTCCCATGCCCCAATATCTGTGTGAAGTTTCGACTTTATCGGTTAAACGACGGTCAGGGAATTGAGGACACAAAATACGGCGGAAAATAATAAGAACAATACCAATAATAAGAGGTTTGCAGCCTCTGGCTTGCAACCCTAATAATCCGAACGATTTCAATAGGGGACCTAGGTCCTCCGGACCTGGTCCCCTAATTTAACATCTTCAGTTTTATGTTCTTAATTTACCAAGGTCTAAGATACCATCTATTTTCAGCACATTATGTCAGATTGTGGATGTCAACAATACAAGATTACACAAGGCAATTCAAATTAATTTTTAAAATTACAAACTTAGTAATTTTGAATGAAATCGAATCACGATGTATCAGTTCCTGGCTTGCAAATGATGTCCAATTTAAGTATGCAAGTTTTGAAACGTTTCAGCTACGCTAATTAAAAAGCACTTGGATCTGGACCAGACTTCCCTTTCAAAATCTTACATTATAATTTTTGCGTGGGAATTTCAACTTTTTCAAAAGATTTGATGTGAAATTTGTCAAATATTCAGACTAAAATTAAAAGTCCAGTACAACTCCAGGGTCAGATTCAAAAGAGAAATTAAAAAAAGAGAGATGAAAAGACAGTGCCAAAAAAATTACACGATTGAAGACAAGCAATTGTCATAACTGCAGCTAGTCCTTGGCGACCATAAACTCAAAAAAATTCAAAAATGAATTAGAGAATTCTGCTTGAAAAGGCGCACAATTTTGTAAACTATTGCGCGAAGGCAGCTGGCTCACTTTTGATAGGATAATGCGGACTCTAGACAGATAAGTTTACCATGTTTGGTTATTGAAGGCTGCAAATAAGTGCCAAACAGTTTGACTTGACCACCCTTATTGAAAGAATGGATTTGCCCATAACGTGTCGTTTGACCTAAATCATGTAAATGCAGTACGCCAGACTTTTGTTGATGGGGCAAGCATTTGAAATGTTTCTGTGCTGCCCTAATGTGGGACACTTGTTTCAGGATAATAGACAGATCAGTTAAATTCAATGCCAGAAAATGGATGCCTAGTCTAGTAATTTTAAAAATCAACTTCAGTTGTTTTGATTTGTTGCACCATGGAGCTAAAAATCTGATCCGATTTTACCTCCATGTTTGCACCATCTCATTAAATTTTAAAAAAGTTTTGACGGGTATTTAAAAATTTCAAGTCTTCTTTATGTATCTTTAAATCACAGAATGATCTAGTCAGGTTTATATTGCGGCTAAATCAGTTCGCTGTCTTTGAATTATCCATTTAAACTTTATAAACTACGGTACTATCAAACTTTGGTTTCAGTTTCAACATCGTACAATGCGTACATGCGAACGACATGCCAGTTTCTTTACAACAACAACACGACAAGATCGTTCAACTTTTTGATTACATCGTCTGCTTTATCATAAATACTATTCAGCGATGGTCAGATATTTACCAGTCCATTCCAAGGAGAGTTAGACGTCTTTGGGGGCTTATTCATTCCCACGTGTCAAACTTTCCCAGCTATTTTTTTCCGCCACACAGCGCAATTCGGAAACCTCTACATACATTTAGTATGATTACAGGCTTTAGGGTTACCGACGGCATGACCCCGATAACAGTTCTGGAAACGGAGATGAATAATTAGCGGTCGGCAAACCGAAGTTTAACTGAGCGGTACCGAATCACACGGAAATGACCGAAGATGCCGACCTATTTTGTCACGTATTCCCCATTTCCCGATTGTTTGTCCGCAATATCTTTCGATTATAAATTAAGAAATTACGAAGTATTGGCCTTTGGAGACTTCAGTTTTTTCCCAAAATTTCAGTTTTTCCCTTCTAAAAACACTCATCAGACTTCAGTTTTTTGGTGGCAAAATTGAGTTTTTACGGGAGTTTTGACACCGAATACCGGTGTCAAAACACGACGTGTATGAAACCCTGGGTATATTCTTGATTAATTAGATAAAATGCATATTTGATGTAGTTTTTCTAAGAAAGGTTTCTAGATTCGGCTTCTAATGGATGTAATTGTCTATTTAGAATTATCCCGTTCTCAAAAACACGTCAGCTAGTTAAATAAACGTACCATCTAATGACTGAAACAATGTGATATTGTTGATAGGGTATGGTTCTGACATATCAACGTAAAAATCAACAAGTTGTCCTACCATTTTTCACGCCCTTCCCTCCGGCGGAAGTTGGAGCAGCCGTTTGGTATGCAGGGTGTGGTGTGGCATTACTGCTGGATAGGCCAGTGCCATTTGGGATTACAGCTGGATAGGTGAGTCCTGTGTGGGATTACTGCTGGATAGGCCAGTCCCAAATGGGATTACTGCTGGATAGACCAGTCCGGTCTGGGATTACTGCTGTATAGTTGAGTTCCATATGGGATTACTGCTGGATAGGTCAGTCCCGTGTGGCCTCACTGCTGGATAGGCCAGTGCCATTTGGGATTACTGCTGGATAGGTCAGTCCCATGTGGGATTACTGCGGGATAGCTCTGACCTAGGAAAACATGAAACATGTCCACCAAGATTTATAATCATCTCACAAAAGATTCGACAAACTTTCCATGTACAGATGTAAATTTTTGCCCAACAAAAACCTTATCAATGGAAACGTACAAAGTCTAAACTGCAATAATTAGGACAAAAATTCATATTTAATGTCATATTTCTTAAATAGCACATGCACATCCTCAAATCACATTGAACTTGGGTAGCAAGTGTCAAACTCATCCAATGAAAGTTGACAGCTTCAGAAACCTTTATCATTGGCAAATTACTTAGACAAAACTCTCAAAATTTGAACAAAAATTAATATTTCATCTCCTAAATAGCACAAGTACATCCTCTAATCATAAGAAACGTGTACCAAGTTTCATAATCATTCAATGACAGCTGACAACAGCAGCAACTGTGATGTACATGTGCACTTCAGCTAAACGCAAAACTCTATAATTTCCATAATTTGGAGATAAATTAATAGCACAAATTTCGTAATCATCCAATGAGATCTGACATCTGCAGCAAACTTACCATGTACTCAGGGATTCATACAAGTCAAAAATTTTACCACCGAAAACACAATATTACTCAAAATTGAGTTTTCACAATGGTGAAATTGAGTTTTCAAAATTTTTTACCACCGATTCAAACATTGCGATCGAGTTTTCAAATTTTTTTACCACCGATTCATTTATTGGCATTGAGTTCTCAAATGTTTCAACCACCACCATGCTGATGTCAATAACACATGATATTGATGGTTCAGCGGTAGTTGATAATGGCACTTTCCCAAATAGATTCATATTACTCCATATTCAATATTTCAGTTCAACTTTAACTAAGGCATTAGCCACCTGTCTACGGCATTTACTTATGTGGTTCATCATAAAACGTTCACAGAAACAAGAGCTTTTGATCTGAGCCGATTCATATCGAAAAACATGTATTGTACATTAAAACTAACCACGGAAATGAACGTCCAACTTCTGATCGTGTAAAAAAAAATAATACTTTATTCCATCAGTAGGAGGAATAACTCTTAAAATCATGCTTAGAAGTCTGAAAGATTTGAAGAGAATCATGTCAAAACTCTAGGCTGATTCTACAATGTTTTAATTGACTAGTACATTGCAATGAATTCGAGAAATGGTGAAGTCTGAATCCCAATAACTTTGACAAAAAGCTGAAGAAAAAAAACAGGTTCACATGAGGCATGCATGTGCAGTTTCAAAATTATCCTGTAAAGATTGTGGAGTTAAATGTCAGTGATACACTGAAATTATGTCAACACTTATTGATTACACAACCAGGATTTGACACACAAACGGACAGAAGGGCAGACAGAGCAAAACAAATAATGCTTGGCAAAGAAATGGAAAATTCTGATTCCAATGAGTTTTTTATCCCTAGAAAAATGCGCACCAAACAAGAGCGAAAAAAACTGAGTTGTAGTGAATAATAAATATTGAGATCTTCAAGAGATAAGTCGAGTTTCCAACTGAAAATGTTGAGTTGTCCTGAAAAATATGAAGCAAAATCGTTGCTGTTGTTGCCTTCACTCTTTCAACTCGCGAGTGTTCGACGTTACGATAGCGCTTGTCCGCTTGTCGGGAGCAAGTAAAAATCGGCAAGGGCAATGCAACGTTCATGTTAGCTGCCCGTATTGGCAAGCACGATTTTCTTCCGATTAAAGTACTCACTGACGAAGTTTTATTGAGGTCTTATTCTTCGAAATGAAGCGTCAGAATCAATCAGCTTGTTCTGGTTCTGGTTTCATTTTTGACTTGAAGTTGCAAGGCATGAACAGTCGATATAAATATCTATAGGCTGACTGCGCCAGATTGAGTCAGTCAATATAGTTAAGTTCATTCAATTTATCCATTAGTTCTGCCTTTCAAGCAGACCGTGTGCAAATCTTACGGGAGATTAACAACAACAAAACCACACGTGGCGGCCTGTGAAAAGTAAACTTATTGTCATTTTCGCGGTAAGATCATCATTCCATTGAGCTTATTTCGTAATTTGGGGCTGTCAAATTAACTTTGACCATGTCTGGCGAATTGAGTTTTCCACAGAAAATTGAGTATTTGTCCAGTAAAACGAAAGCAATTGAGTTTCTCACCATAAGAATTGAGTTTTCAAATTTTTTTTACCACCGAATACCGATGGTAAAAACAGACTTGCATAAATCCCTGTGTACATGTATACATGTAGAGGCCTACATGTACAATTCACCTAAACAGAAAACTCTATCATTTGCCATAATTTGGACAAAAATTAATATTCCATCTCAAAAATAGCACAGGTACATCCTCTAATCATAGAAACATGTGCACCAAGTTTCATAATCATCCAATGACAGCTGACAACTGCAACAAACTTTCTAAGTACAGATGTACATGTGCACTTCAGCTAAACGCAAAACTCTATCATAGGGATTTTAACATTGGAGCACCACAGGGGTAGTACCCCCAGGTGGAGTACCCACACCCCATATTTTTTTTTTTTTTTTTTTGTATTTTTTCTAAATTCTCTAGATTTTTTTTTGAATTTGCCAAACCAAAAACCTTATCATTTCCAGGCCGGGGACACTGACGACGACATCGTCTTTCCCCCCTCACAATATCTCCCCTTTACTTCGTAAAGCAAGATAAAAATCATGATTTTTTATGAATTTCATGATTTTGGGGATCACAGTGACCTTGACATTCGGCCCTGACCTACAATTTGGTATGTGACACATCATGTCCCCCTAATGTATCTACTGACAAAAACAGGAGATTGATCTAATCAAAACCCCTCAGCTTTCGCTAAGTGATTGTGACCCATGTGTAGTGTGAACTGGGGAAGAGATAGTTCTATGTGGGATGATCAAGATATACCGGTAGTTGGTTATATTCAGGCATATAGGACAGAAACAGAAAAATTATATATCTGTAAAGGGGCATAACTCTGTAAAATATGGGTTGAGGGGAGCCACTTTCGATAGGCACTTAGCACTCTGTAAAATAAGAACCGAGACAAATAAGCTGTACCGAATTTAACTTGTACATTCAGCTACAGATAACAAAATTGGAGATTATTACATCCAAAAGAGGCTTAACTCCATAAGCCGAGGCGAGTAATCCTTTGTTGGCTTGTAGAATACAACAATATAAATAAGTTTCCAAAATATAGTAGCTATACCAAACACAGTTCTGCAAATATAGTTGGTTATATTCAGGCATACAGGACAGAAATAGAAATTAATATATCTGTAAAGGGACAGTATTCTGTAAAATATGGGCCGAGGGAAGCCACTTTCAATAGGCGTCTGACTTAGCACTAGATAAATAAGTGTTGAAAATTTGGTGGTTGATTCTGCGGTCACAGTGACCTTGACTATTGACCTTGACCTAAACTTTGGTACATGACAAACCGTCTCCCCGTAATTTCTTAATGGACACAAAAAATCACAATTTTTAACAATTTCACGATTTTGGGGTCACAGTAACCTTGACTTTTAACCTTGACCTACATTTTGGTATGTGACATATGTCCCCCTATTATCTACTGACACCAAAAAAAATGTTATTTTAATCATTTCCTGATTTTGGGGTCACAGTGACCTTTGACCTTCAACCTTGTCCTAACTTTTGGTATGCGACACTTCATTTCCCCTTATTGAATCCACTCACAAAATTTAGAAATTTTTAATGATTTCCTGATTTTTCGGTCACACTGACCTTCGACCTCTGACCTTGACCTACATTTTGTATGCAACGCATTGTTCCCCCCTAGGGCATACATTCACCAAAAATTAGAAATGCAGATAGAAAACTGTCAATGATTTCCTGATTTTAGGCAAGTGACCTCTGACCTGAGCCTCGAATTTTGGTATGCGACACATCGTCTCCACCTAGCGTATCCACTCACAAAAAAATTGCAACTATGGATAGAAAATGTTCACAGATATACACCGGACACGACCACTTCAGTGATTTTCTGTTTTTTAGGCCAGTGACCTTTGACCTCTGACCTTGAACTTCATTTTGCTACATGACACATCGTCTCCAGTCCCTGTAGGGTATCCACTCACCAAAAATTGGAACTCTAGATAGAAAAATGTCCCAGATATAGACCGGACACGAGGGATGGACAGACGGACAGACAGACAAACAGATGGAAACCGCCATAATACATAATACGTCCGCCTTTTGGCGGGCGTATAAAAAAGCAATCAGAGTTTGCTTCAAGTTTGGAGCACTGTTACATGTAATTGCTTCGGGTATTGCATTTAGTATGTGATGTACATGCACTTCTGGAGATGGAGGGTGGGGCTGATTTTCCTTGGAGTTGGTTCGTCATGATAGGACTAAAATATTGTTTAAAGGAATGTTAAATCCTATTCACTAGCTCACTGTCACCCTTGGAGTGGTCACAATGCCCTGGGATGGGGGAAGGGTGATGGATATGTCACATAAATCTACAATGAGTTGGGGCTCAGTTCCTGGAGGGTGGGGACACTCATGGGGGTAATGGATGTGTCCCATGAGGTTAATGGGTGTGCAAAGTTTGGGAGATAGAGGATGGACTCAGTATCATTAAGGGGGTGGGGATGTAAACATATATATATATAACGTGGGGTTAGAAAGGAGTTGTCTTGAATGGGGTCCTTCAAGGGAAAGACAGATTACAAACATTTAAAGGTGAAATGCAAAGGCTTTTAGATTCTCGTTGCTCTCCAGTTATTTGGAAATTACGTCACATTGAATGTTTGAATGCTGCAAGTGGGAGGAAAAAAACTATAATTACATGTATATATTGATGTAATACAATCAAGTGTTACCCAAGCTTTTACCTTTCACAGAAATTTCAGCATTTGGAAGTTACGATTCAACCTCTTTTGCTGTACTTTAACATCATGGAGTCATAACAGAGCTGTTTCTATGGCTATGGCACTGACTTACTCAAATCCTGAAATATTAAAAAGAGTATTTATACACATGTTACAATATTTTTTTATGATAATCAATATTCACCAAAAAGCAAATGTATTTAGCCCGCTACAACATGTTGCAGAACTGTCAAGAGGAAAATTGTTGGTTCTCAAAGGAATCAGACGGTGGAGTTAGCTAAAATCTGATGTATTCAAACTCGTGGGTTTTTTTTTAACTTCATCAGAGTCTGGTTTTATGTTTGGAGCACAGTAATCTTTTGGGTATTGCATGTAGTAAGTGAGTGAGTGAGTAGGATTTAACGTCGTTTTCAACATTTTTTGAGTCATATCACGACGGTGCCTACATGTGTCAGAACACGAGTGTCCACAGTTCCTATTATCCTGGACACTGATCAGCCCAGCTAGTAATCTTCATCAGTGTCTGGTCTTAAGTTTGGAGCACTGTAATCTCTTGGGTATTGTATGTAGTAATATGTGATGTACACATGGCAGTGTGACTAACGTGACAGGACCTATGAAGTAGGGTAGGCATTAGGACTCCGACACGCACTGAACTCTTGGAAATCCCCCGCCCCAAGTTGAAATCCTGTCTATATTAAGATCGGCACAGCCCAAGTCAGAATCACCAGTGATTTTCATAAAAAAATCACCAGAAATTTTCATTAAAAGTAGGTCAGCTCAGAACTTGCTGGTAACAGTCCCCTAATGCACCTTCATGCAAAAAATCAAGGTTCTAACGGTTCTCCTTATTTTGCCGATGAAAGAATTCGGATGGACTCACTCACTCACTACCTGACAATTTGCAGATGGTACATGTAGCCTACTCCTCCTGTCGACTACATAAAAGGAAATTATGTACTTCTGTAACTAAGAATTGTTTTCAACTGATCTGAAGGGGGTCCCAACTTTTGTAGCACAAAGGAAGGAATTTGACATGTTTGATGAAAAAACATGCAAATGAACAAAAACTACCCAGCTGTCAGGATTTAAATGCAATTAATTGGGAAAGTTTTCTTTTAAAAGTTTTTCAATTTGATGATATGCATGCACCAGTCTCGGTTTGAGAAATTATGTCGAGGTCACTCATCATCAAGGTCACTTAGGTCAAGGTCACTGGTCCAACGTCAGAATCAAGTGTAGTGTATGATCCTTTGAGATACTATGGTCCATGCAATAAAAATGGACTTTTAGGTTAACGTCAGGTTATAATTTGACTAGGGCAAGATACATGTACGTCAAGTTTCTTTAAGTGAGCTGAAGTGTTCTGAAAATGCATTTTGCTTTTTTAATTTGGAGGGCTGGGGCCAAAGGTTAATTAAGTTTTTTTACTACAGTGACCAATAATTTAGCATGTTTGATATTTCCTGAAATAAAATATTACTGAGTGAAGTTAACTAAATGATTTATTACATAACTTACAAAAGATGAAGACTCGTCTCAATCCTGCTGGAGATCCAAATTTTGTCTTACTGTGAGCTGCAAGTAGCTGTTTGGAGTGTTGAAGTCTCTCGTAATCTGCGAACCTGGTGGTGATTCTAGCAGCTCTAGTCAGTTCTTTGGTCAGTCTTCTGGTGCGATCTTTGCACTATTCATGACTATCAAAAGAAAACATTGGAAGAACATATCATCACCTCAATCACAGGAGAGTGAATGAAGATCAGAACTCCATCCACATTTTCATGGAATTTTCTTGTCCTTTTTGAAATTTTGGCTTCTTTTGAAGTAAATTTTCATGATAATAATCATTTTCGGAGTGGTTCCAATTGGAAGGATGATCTGTCATTTGAAGGCAAGTTGCTGACTAAATACATGCACTTAACTCTGAATGTATCAAACTCATACTTCAGTCATTAAAATCATTGTATCAGGCAATTTAAATCTTCTACCTCGTGTATATAGTAAGCTTACATAGTTACATGGAATTGAACATATCCAACTACAGTTTGTTATAATTGTTCACCTACATATACTCAAAAACAGATCCCGTCTTCTACGTGTCTGTCTTCATGTTAAACATCCAGATATTCACTCGGTACCATGGACATAATATTGACAGTACCAGTACTTTATCATCGATACAGAACGAGATCAGGCAGGCTGCAGTACCTATATGAAGTAAACTGAGTCCATGAAATGCAGCACATTGATCCTATGAAACACAGAAACAATGTATGATAATAGATAAATAGTTAAATATACGAAATAAGAATCATTTATTTGTGTATATGTGGCAGGGAATTTTGGTTTGAGAAATT
>JAVTVY010055142.1:0-30613 GCA_036873755.1 Hanleya hanleyi
TGTTTGACGAATACCCCAAGGCCGAGGACCGCGATGTACTCGTCTATGACTGGGCCGCCCATCATTTCAATGTACAAGCCCCGTTCTGGGCTTAAGTTAATTACAAGCCCGCTGTTCTGGGCTTAAGTTTACAAGCCCCTTGTTCTGGGCTTCAATGTGCAAGCCCCTTGTTCTGGGCTTCAATTAATTACAAGCCCCTTGTTCTGGGCTTCAGTTTTCACGTGGTTGTTCTCACGTTGTTGTTGTTCACTGAATAAAAAAATGAGATCTCACCAAAAAAACCCTGTCTTGTGTGTTTTATTCATAATGCATCAATGCCCAATGTGGAGATTCAGTCAAACTGAAATCAGTGGTGTAGGATGGGGCCAAAATGTAACCCATCAAGTTTAGAATGCAAGAGCATTATAGTAAAAATAGAGAGCCAATGAAATCAGCCCACAGACCAAGTGCGTGTTTTTGGTCTAGGTTTTGGAGCGGGCATTTCATTGAGGTACGTATATACGGTGAGTGAAAAGACTCGTCCAACACGTATAGATTATGTTTATGACTATAAGTTCTAGGTAACCCATCAAGGTTAGAATGCAAGAGCACTATAGTAAAAAATAGAGAGCCAATGAAATCAGCCTACAGACCAAGTACGTGTCTTTGGTCTAGGTTTGGAGCGGGCATTTCATTGAGGTACGTGTATACGGTGAGTGAAGAGACTCGTCCAACACGTATAGATTATTACTATAAGTTCTATGAACATAATGCATGAAACTGCCTTTGAACACCGTATTAGCCAATCAGTGGCCTAGAATGGAGCCAAAGGTAACCCATCCATGTCCAGAAAACATTACCCGGGTGTACAAGAACCCAGATGTAGGCGCGGACGTCAGCGAAAGCACACCGTGAGTACCCAATTCGATTGGCTGATTGTTCGACCGCTGATTGGTTCTTTTTCTCGACCGCTGATTGGCTCTTTTTTCTCGACCGCTGATTGGTCCAAATGGACCTGCCCATCCTTCCCAGGTTCATTTACAATCCCCTTTTTGTGCTCAAGCTCTGACTATAGCGATGCCGCAACATTGTCTCATTGGACATTGGACCGTTTGACCTGGAGGTGACCATTTGACCTTTTGACCCGCGCGCGCGCGCATTGCCGGGGATGACGCGCACTTCCGGAGAAGTCGCGCGCGCGCTCGCGCTGGGGGGCCGGGGCGAGCCGCGGCGGGAAAACACCCCGGCGGTTGAACATACGGACGTCTAAGAGGAAACATTGGAACTCTTCTATGTTTGGAGGTAGTTTTAGTGAAAAACCCGGAAGTGACGTCACAACCCCACCACGTGACCTGCGCAGCAGAATGGAAACGACACCCTAGTGTAACTCCCTCACCTAGGCTTCACATGGATACCTCACTCGATCCCATCGACCCACTAGGGGCCCACCTACACCCCAACACGTCTATTTCTATACTACGGCCAGACTGCGCATACGCAGACTGCCGCTAGTTCAACCCCACACCCAGCCCATCAGATGCCCCTTCACGAATGCTTCACTTTGATACCTCATACGACTCCATTGGCCCATTCGTGGCTCCCCTAGCTCCAACACGTCTAGCGGGACCCATACAGGGTCCAGTTTTCGACACTAGGTGACCGCATCTCGACAGAAATGGCCAGTTTTCGACACCGGATGTGCCGCCATCTTGAACATACGTGCCGCCATCTTGGATATGTCCCATAATGCACCGGGTCAAAATACTCGCTTCTGATTGGACGAGAGCTCCGTGGCGGATTTGAAATACTCGCTTCTGATTGGACGAGAGCTCCGCATTGCATCTGCGCATGCGCAGAATGATATTCCTACCGCACACCCAACCCATCAGATGCCCCTTCACCTAGGCTTCACTTGGATACCTCACTCGACCCCATTGGACCATTAGGGACTCCCCTACATCCCAAAACGTCTATGCGCATGCGCAGAATGACGCTATGTCAAACCCACTAGTCCAGTCAGATGCCCCTTCACCTAGGCTTCACTTGGATACCTCACTCGACCCCACTGGACCATGAGTAACTCCCCTAGCTCCAACACGGCTATTTTCATACCCTTGGGCCACCGCGCATGCGCAGAATGACGCTAGTTCAAACCCACTAGTCCAGTCAGATGCCCCTTCACCTAGGCTTCACTTTGATACCTCACTCGACCCCATCGGACCAGTAGTAGCTCCCCTAGCTCCAACACGGCTATTTCCATACCCTTGGGCCACCGCGCATGCGCAGAATGACGCTAGTTCAAACCCGCTAGTCCAGTCAGATGCCCCTTCACCTAGGCTTCACTTTGATACCTCACTCGACCCCATCGGACCAGTAGTAACTCCCCTAGCTCCCAACACGGCTATTTCCATACCCTTGGGCCACCGCGCATGCGCAGAATGACGCTATTTCAAACACACTAGTCCAGTCAGATGCCCCCTCACATAGGCTTCACTTTGATACCTCACTCGACCCCACTGGACCAGTAGTCACTCCCCTAGCTCCAACACGGCTATTTTCATACCCTTGGGCCACCGCGCATGCGCAGAATGACGCTAGTTCAACCCCACACCCAGCCCATCAGATGCCCCCTCACATAGGCTTCACATTGATACATCACTCGACCCCACTGGACCAGTAGTAACTCCCCTAGCTCCAAAACGGCTATTTCCATATCCTTGGGCCACACGAGTTGTCTCCCTTGCGTCAGTGTGTGCAGATGGCGCTATGATCGACGCCGTGATGTGGAAAGGGCGTCCCCACACCATCCTGGAGCCGCCATTTTGTTTGTTGATTTTCTGCGGAGATACACGGGACAATAAACGCTCGACCCTAGGGTGGTACAGATGCTAGACTGATCCTATTAACATGGTACAACACCTATAGATTATGTTTATTATTATTATATGGCTTAGAGGTTTTTTTGAGGGTAATGTGAGGGTTTTTTCTCCCCGTGACCTCCCCACCGCCTCGTTTGCTCCTTTGCGCCGCCATTTTGAACCCACCACCACCCACAGCCGCCATTTTGAACCCACCACCACCTCCCACACTTGCCATTTTGACCACCCCACACCCAGCCCATTAGATGCCCCTTCACATAAGCTTCACTTTGATACCTCACTCGACCCCATCGGACCATTTTATCTAGGGACTACTTTTTCTCCGCGGAAGCAGACCGAATCACCGCCAGACATGACCGCATCACCGCGGAGGAATACATCTTTGACCTGGGGCACGGGATATGCAAATTTGGAACTCTCCTGTGCTGGAGGTAGCTTTTTGGTCAGAGGTCAAAATACTCGCTTCTCATTGGCTGTGTGACCTCCACGTGACCTCCACAAAATATGCAAATTTCTGAGGTCAATTGGACCCAATTTCATCTTTGTATACTACTTACGTTACCACATTTTTAAAAAATATTTACGGGGGGACGGGGGATGCCCCCCGCCCCCTGGACAGATCCCAAAAATCCCAGGCCAAATAGGGTTAACCCAGAATGTATTTTAATGGATAATGACTGGTGTATTTTCGACCTGAAGTTGTCAAAATTATCATAAATGTAAGCTTATTAGTCCTTTATTGGGATATTTGATCCATTCATATTATATTTACATCAGTTATCAATACATGAAAAAACCTGTCCATGTTATAAACATAAGGGAGGTATCATGAGAACGAACCGAAGATCACGCGGTGGTCCACGTGCTGTGGACCTGTTGCCGCCGATGGAGACAAGACAGCATTGTCCAACGATTAATGTGGAAAGGGCGCATTAAATGTGATTATTCGTAATGTATTAAATTGTGCAATTATATTATGTAATTGAGGCGCCTTTGACTTGTGACATATGGCATTTCGATTTACATTAGAAGTTATCGCATTTTAATAATCAGAACATAGCTCAAGATAAACTTCAATGGTTATTTGATTATTATAAGTACGGTACATGCCAGCAGGTTTTTGAGCACAATATGCCATAATAATGGTATTGTGTTATTCCATGCTTCATAATTTAAGATGTAATGCATTATAAAAGAAAAAATCCTAAGTCTGAAGTCAGAAGTCAGAAGTCTGAAGTCAGAAGTCAGAAGTCGGAAGTCGGAAGTCAGAAGTCCCCACTCGGCTTTCGTAGGTATACGGGTATATATGGGTATACATGCCTTATATGTGGAAATAAGCATGTACCACTGTTTGTTAGCCTAACAAACAGTTATGTCTAAGGTTGCACGATGGTGACAGAGGCTGGTTACAAAAATACTCCTTTATATTATATACATGATATTCCATTACGAAGATATGCATAATTTCACATCGATTCGGTTGTACACCTAAGAATGTCTCAATAATTCTGTCGCACATAATGGTAGGGCAGCAATCTTTAGCCATCATTAATTCCAATTTCCACATGCCTCAATTAAGTTGTCCTTAATATAGGTCCTGCGCCCTGAAATAGTTATAGAAATATCACTGACTAATGATTTGACCGTTATCAATACGAGTTGATTTGCTGTCGGCAATATTTTGTCCTGTTAGATCATTTCTATGGCTCCTGGCTGTGCTGAGGGGTTGAGCTAAACTTGTGCTGCTGCATTGAATGTTTTATTGGAATTTGGACAGAGACAAAAAAAAGTACAAAAATGTCAGTCTTGTGGTTAGATGAGTCATAAAAGTATGATCGTTTCTCCTCTCCCTTTTCGAGCGTTCGTGCCTTTTATAAAATATTCCTCTGGCAGAATCGTCGCGTTGGTCGCTAACCACACTGAAGGAATTAAGTTAAAATGGAGATCGCGGTGAATTGCATGCTCATTCCGCAGTCAGGATAATGTTTTATTCTGAAAAGTCTCCGTTTTCCATTCCTCATGGCTTGACGACACATCTGCCACTGAGAGAGTTTTTCTTCAGTGCTCACTGCTGAAGCATCAATCTCATTTATTCTGGTTTGACTGATGCACAAAGCCATGAGAACACCATAGTAATGTCCGCCGTCAGTCACAATATCGCGATTTAGACGGGACTTAAAAGACAAAAGTGACGAGGGATTATTTTGCCTCAAATCTCATGGCACCAGTATTTGTAGATAGTCACGCTGGCGAAAAGCAGAGCACCGGTATTTATCAAACTAGATACCGGTACATTCATTTTACAAACACGAAAGCAGAAAACGTTCAAGTTTAGTTTTCCATATTCTATCTTAAATGTAGTGTTCACTTCCAAGAACAATGTATTAAAAGCACTGGAAACGGTCAAGAATAAGACATCAACTTTTATTAAATATTTTATTGAAGTTCCAGCTAATAAACTGAGGAAATTATGCCTTTGAGGGAGAAAATTGCAATAAAAACCCCTGCGGTTTAACACTCTAGCGGAATAAGCAGTATCAGGCTATGCGAGTGTTATTATGATGAGATATTGCATCACATAATGCGAATGGGAGTTAGATTTCTCCAAGGTATTCCCCCTCTTCGTCATTGCCTCGCCCCACAGCAATTTCCCGGCCAAGTTCACATCGACAAAATTTGACATTGCTGTCGCCATTTGGATGATTGATATCAACATTTTCTCCCTAATTTGAAAGGGGAAAGGTTTTGGTATAATCAAGTTCGTTTATCAGATGCCAGAAAGGTTTTGTGGTGCACATTGCTCGACTTCTGAATTCCAGAAAAGTGAAAGGGCTTGGGGACCATGTTCGCCTATTGAATGCCAGACACTTGAAAGATTTGGGGATCGTGCTTAATTATTGCTTGTCATGAACTTGAAAGGTTTGGAGACCATGCTTGCTTATTGCAGGTCATGAACTTAGATGGATTTGGGGTCCATGTTCGCCTAAAGAATGTAGGCAACTTGAAATGGTTTGGGGACCATGTTCATCTATTGAGTTTCATGAGTTTGAAATGGTTTTCCACCTTCACTGGATTTGAAGGAAACTACAGATAGCCCTACAGGCACATCATATTTAGATCTATATCTCTATAAAAATGAAGCGGGCATTCTCTCTCGTCGACTTTATGACAAAAGAGATGATTACAATTTCCACATCGTAAACTATCCCTTTCTGGACAGTAATATTTCAGTGGGACCTGCATATGGCATATACATATCTCGCTTAGTAGCATTTGCTAGATCCTGTGTTAAATGTGACGATTTTAATCAACGTCACAAAACACTGGTGCAGAAACTTAAAAAACAGGGCTATTCCACCAAGCGCCTACACTCAAAAGTTTCTCAAATTTGGCGATACATATCGCATGCTGATAGCAAAATACGAAAGTAGCGTGCAAGATCTATGGCGCTACGTTTCGTAACTTGTGTCTAATTCCGCTTAACCCGGGGCTAGGGGCCGTATGAACCCATGTACTTCAAGATCCTCATGGTACTCATATGAACAGTCACAATCAAAGCGTGACTGAGATACATCGTTTTTTTAGATGACGACTCTATAACGAATATTATGGATTAAGAATACTGATCAGCGATACGGATTTGATATTTTTGGAACATCATGATGTCTTGCCGGCATCATTGAAAACTGTTGACCGCTTCTCTCTTGCAAGAAACAAGCCTATGTTTATGTATACTATGATTGTCTTTTTGAATTTGGTGCTAATACTGTTATATGGAAAATGGAATAGGTCTTTGGATTATGGACGCGGATATTCTCTAATGGACGACGGCTGGATTATGAATGACGGACTAGACGCTTGTAATTGAGACCATGCTGATCTGCTGAATGTCCGGAAATTAAAAGGTTTGGTGTCTATGCTTGCTTGAGGAATGTCAGAAACTTGAACGGGTTTAGGGACCATGTTCGCCTATTCAATGTCAGGAACTTGAAAGGGCTTGGGCACCATGCTCGCTTATTGCATGTCGTGAACTTGAAAGAGTTTGGGGACCATGTTCTCATCAGGTATGTCAACAGCTTGAACTGGTTTGGGGACCATGCTCATCTGTTGAATTTCATGAATTTGAAAGGGTCTGGGGACCAAGCTCACCTGCTGAACGTCCGGAAATTAAGAGGGCTTGGGAACATGTTCGCCTAAAGAATGCCAGGAACTTGAGAGGTTCGGGCACTATGCTCGCCTACTGAATGTCTGGAACATGAAAGGTCTTGGGGACCATGTTTGCCTAATGAATGTTAGGAACTTGGAACGGCTTTGGTACTATGTTCGCCTAATGAACGTCAGGAACTTGAAAGGTCTGGGAGACCATGTTCACCTAAACAATTCCAGAAACTTGAAATGTTCGGGCATTATGTTCGCCTACTGAATGCCAGGAACTTGGGAGGTTCGGGCACTATGCTCGCCTACTGATTGCCAGGAACTTGAAAGGGCTTCGGGACCATGTTCGCCTAATGAATGTCAGGAATGTGAAAAGTTCGAGAACCATGCTGTCCTGTTGAATGTCGTCAACATGAAAGGGTTTGGGAACCATTTCGCCTAAAGGATGCCAGAAATTTGAAAGGTTTAGAGACAATACTCACCTGCCTGAATGTCCGGAAATTAAGAGGTCTGGGAACATGATCGCCAAAAGAATGCCCGAAACTTGAACGGTTCGGGCATTATGTTCGCCTACTGAATGTCATGAACTTGAAGGGGTTTGGAGACCATGCTCACCTAAAAAATGGCAGGACCTTGGTTTGGTGACTATACTCGCTTAAGGGATGTCAGGAACTTCAAAGGGTTTAGGGACCATATTAATCTATTGAATGTCAGGAACTTGAAGGGGCTTGGGGACCATGTTAGCCAAAAGAACGTCAGGAACTTGAAAGTGTTTAGGGACCAGGTTTGCCTAAATATTGCCAAGAACTTGAAAGGTTTGGGCACCGTGCTGTCCCAATGAAAGTCGGGAACTTGAAAGGTTTGAGGACTAGGATCGCTTACTGAATGTCATGAACTCGAGTGTGTTTGGGATCCATGCTCAAGTTGATCATGTCAGGATCTTGAAAGGTTAGGTAACTATGCTCGCTTAAGGAATGCCAGGAACTTGAAAGGGTTTAGGGACCATGTTCGCCTAAATAATGTCAGAAATTTGAAAGGTTCGGGCACCATGTTCGCCTACTGAATGTCAGGAACTTGAAAGGTTTGTGAAACATGCTTACCTGTTGAATACCCGGAAATTAAAAGGGTATGTGGATCATGTTCGCCTAAATAATGCCTATGCTGACTATACTCGCTTAAGGAATGTCAGGAACTTGAAAGGGTTTAGGGACCATATTCACATATTCAATGTCAGAACCTTAAAAGGTTTGGTGACTATACTCGCTTAAGGAATGCCAAGAACTTGAAAGGGCTTGGGAACCATGTCTGACTAATGAATGTCAGGACTTGAAAGGGCTTCGGGACCATGTTCGCCTAATGGATGTCAGGAATGTGAAAGTTCGGGAACCATGCTAGCCTGTTGAATGTCGTCAACATGAAAGGGCTTGGCAACCATTTCGCCTAAAGGATGTCAGGAATTTAAAAGGTTTAGAGACAATACTCACATGCCTGAATGTCCGGAAATTAAGAGATTTGGGAACATGATCGCCAAAAGAATGCTCGAAACTTGAAAGGTTCGGGCACTATGTTTCGGCTACTGAATGTCATGAACTTGAAAGGGTTTGGAGACCATGCTCACCTAAAAATGTCAGGACCTTGAAAGGTTTGGTGAGTATACTCGCTTAAGGAATGTCAGGAACTTGAAAGGGTTTAGGGACCATATTCACCTATTCAATGTCAGGACCTTGAAAGGGTTGGTGACTATACTCGCTTAAGGAATGTCAGGAACTCGAAAGGGTTTGGGGACCATATTCACCTATTCAATGTCATGACCTTGAAAGGTTTGCTGACTATACTCGCTTAAGGAATGCCAGGAACTTGAAAGGGTTTGGGGACCATATTCACCTATTCAATGTCAGGACCTTGAAAGGTTTGGTGACTATACTCGCTTAAGAGATGTCAGGAACTTGAAAGGGTTTGGGGATCATATTCACCTATTCAATGTCAGGACCTTGAAAGGTTTGGTGACTATACTCGCTTAAGGAATGTCAGGAACTTGAAAGGGTTTGTGGACCATATTCACCTATTCAATGTCAGGACCTTGAAAGGTTTGGTGACTATACTCGCTTAAGGAATGTCAGGAACTTGAAAGGGTTTGGGGACCATATTCACCTATTCAATGTCAGGACCTTGAAAGGTTTGGTGACTATACTCGCTTAAGGAATGTCAGGAACTTGAAAGGGTTTGGGGGCCATACTCACCTATTCAATGTCAGGACCTTGAAAGGTTTGGTGACTATACTCGCTTAAGGAATGTCAGGAACTTGAAAGGGTTTGGGACCATATTCACCTATTCAATGTCAGGACCTTGAAAGGTTTGGTGACTATACTCGCTTAAGGAATGCCAAGAACTTGAAAGGGCTTGGGAACCATGTTTGACTAATGAATGTCAGGACTTGAAAGGGTTTCGGGACCATGTTCGCCTAATGGATGTCAGAAATGTGAAAAGTTCGGGAACCATGCTAGCCTGTTGAATGTCGTCAACATGAAAGGGCCTGGCAACCATTTCGCCTAAAGGATGCCAGGAATTTAAAAGGTTTAGAGACAATACTCACATGCCTGAATGTCCGGAAATTAAGAGATTTGGGAACATGATCGCCAAAAGAATGCTCGAAACTTGAAAGGTTCGGGCACTATGTTTCGGCTACTGAATGTCATGAACTTGAAAGGGTTTGAAGACCATGCTCACCTAAAAATGTCAGGACCTTAAAAGGTTTGGTGACTATACTCGCTTAAGGAATGTCAGGAACTTGAAAGGGTTTGGGGACCATATTCACCTATTCAATGTCAGGACCTTGAAAGGTTTGGTGACTATACTCGCTTAAGGAATGTCAGGAACTTGAAAGGGTTTGGGGACCATATTCACCTATTCAATGTCAGGACCTTGAAAGGTTTGGTGACTATACTCGCTTAAGGAATGTCAGGAACTTGAAAGGGTTTAGGGACCATATTCACCTATTCAATGTCCAAACCTTGAAAGGTTTGGTGACTATACTCGCTTAAGGAATGTCAGGAACTTGAAAGGGTTTGGTGACCATATTCACCTATTCAATGTCCGGACCTTGAAAGGTTTTGGTGACTATACTCGCTTAAGGAATGTCAGGAACTTGAATGGGCTTGGGGACCATGTTATTCAAAAGAATGTCAGGAACTTCAAAGGGTTTAGGGACAAGGTTCACCTAAATAATGCCAGGAACTTGTAAGGCGTTGACCACATGCTAGCCTATTGACTGCCAGGAAAGGGGTTGTGGACCATGTTCGCTGAAATAATGGCAGGAAGGATCGAGCACCATGCTCTACTACTGAATGCCAGGAACTTGAAAGGGTTTGAGGACCATGTTGGCCTAATGCATGTCAGAACCTTGAAAAGGCTTCGGGACCATGTCCGCCTAATGAATGTCAGGAATGTGAAACGTTCGGGAACTATTCTCGCCTGTTGAATGACAACAACTTGAAAGGCTTGGGGACCATGTCCGCCTGATGAATGTCAGGAATGTGAAACGTTCGGGAACTATTCTCGCCTGTTGAATGACAACAACTTGAAAGGCTTGGGGACCATGTCCGCCTGATGAATGTCAGGAATGTGAAACGTTCGGGAACTATTCTCGCCTGTTGAATGACAACAACTTGAAAGGCTTCGGGACCATGTCCGCCTGATGAATGTCAGGAATGTGAAACGTTCGGGAACTATTCTCGCCTGTTGAATGACAACAACTTGAAAGGCTTGGGGACCATGTCCGCCTGATGAATGTCAGGAATGTGAAACGTTCGGGAACTATTCTCGCCTGTTGAATGACAACAACTTGAAAGGCTTCGGGACCATGTCCGCCTGATGAATGTCAGGAATGTGAAACGTTCGGGAACTATTCTCGCCTGTTGAATGACAACAACTTGAAAGGCTTGGGGACCATGTCCGCCTGATGAATGTCAGGAATGTGAAACGTTCGGGAACTATTCTCGCCTGTTGAATGACAACAACTTGAAAGGCTTCGGGACCATGTCCGCCTGATGAATGTCAGGAATGTGAAACGTTCGGGAACTATTCTCGCCTGTTGAATGACAACAACTTGAAAGGCTTCGGGACCATGTCCGCCTGATGAATGTCAGGAATGTGAAACGTTCGGGAACTATTCTCGCCTGTTGAATGACAACAACTTGAAAGGCTTCGGGACCATGTCCGCCTGATGAATGTCAGGAATGTGAAACGTTCGGGAACTATTCTCGCCTGTTGAATGACAACAACTTGAAAGGCTTCGGGACCATGTCCGCCTGATGAATATCAGGAATGTGAAACGTTCGGGAACTATTCTCGCCTGTTGAATGACAACAACTTGAAAGGCTTGGGGACCATTTCGCCTAAAGGATGCCAGGAATCTAAAAGGTTTGGAGACCATACTCACCTGTCTGAACGTCCGGAAATTAAGAGGTTTGGGAACATGTTCGCTTCAAGAATGCCAAGAACTTGAAAGATTCGGGCACTATGCTCGCCTACTGAATGTCAGGAACCTGAACGGGTTTGAGAACCATGTTCGTCTACTTAATGCAAGGAACTTGAAAGAGGCTGGGGACCATGCTCACCTAAAGTATGTCAGAAACTTGAAAGGGTCTTGTATTGAAGCTCTACTGATGTAGATTACGCCTGTGGTGTTGTCTGCGTTGGTCGATGGTGTCATGGATAGCAGTCGAGGATTAATAGAGAAAAGGCATTATTGGCGACGCATGAGTATGGTTGGCCATCCCTGCCAGAATTCGTCATTTACAGGATGCCTGTAAATAATATATACCATGGTATAAAATGCCAAGCCTGCCATAATTCGTATTTACAGGGTGCCTGTAAATGCCAAGCCTGCCATAATTCGTATTTACAGGATGCCTGTAATTATTTTGTACCATGGTATAAAATGCCGAGCCTGCCATAATTCCTATTTACAGGATGCCTGTAAATCGCCAAGCCTGCCACAATTCGTATTTACAGGATACCTGTAAATAATATATACCATGGTATAAAATGCCGAGCCTGCCATAATTCCTATTTACAGGCTGCCTGTAAATCGCCAAGCCTGCCACAATCTTTTATTTAGAGGATGCCTGTAATTCATTTTAGCCGTAAGTCGTAAATTTTCGCCTTCTTATTACTTCCACCAATGATATGCGCTTTTACAGATTGGTCGGTTTACGGTTGGTTGTAGTTTATCTCCGCCCAGATTACTGTAACCAGTGTTGAAAGATGGACCAGAGTTTTAAGACATCAAGTGCATTAATTGCTGTCAGTGGCCAGACGTGAACACACAGGACAGTGTCACAGTGAGCAATAAAGCCAGCTGTGTCAACAGACTAAGACCTCATTATCTAGCCTGCTTGCTTTGATATTTCTTTGAGCAGGGTTCTAAGCGGATTAAACACAGACGGTGGTAGATGACACTGATAAGATGTTATTCCCCCCCCCCTTCTTTTGTATGCTCCATGATCAAGGCTAACGGTGGTTTGTTTGAAAACAAATCAGCGATGCTTGCCTTGTCGGAATTAAATGGTCCCGCACATTCACATCTGCAAAATTATATATCCTCGTATTTAGTATGTGGACTGTTTTTGGCTGGTAAAATTGAGGTTTTGTGAAATTCTGTTTTGGTACATGGCTATATGTAAATTGACTGAGGCCAGGGTCGATCGACAGGCAGAAGGGAAGATGACCCTGTTTGGAGGTTGTGTAAAGCCCGGCACCAAATTTGTAAAAGCGCATATCATTGGTGGAAGTAATAAGAAGGCGAAAATTTACGACTTACGGCTAAAATGAATTACAGGCATCCTGTAAATACGAATTGTGGCAGGCTTGGCGATTTACAGGCAGCCTGTAATAGGAATTATGGCAGGCTCGGCATTTTATACCATGGTATATATTATTTACAGGTATCCTGTAAATACGAATTGTGGCAGGCTTGGCGATTTACAGGCATCCTGTAAATACGAATTATGGCAGGCTCGGCATTTTATACCATGATACAAAATAATTACAGGCATCCTGTAAATACGAATTATGGCAGGCTTGGCATTTTATACCATGGTATATATTATTTACAGGCACCCTGTAAATGAGGAATTGTGGCAGGGATGGCCAACCATACATGAGGGTGTTTGGGTGATAGATGGGCCATGCTTGTTCCAAATGAGCCGTGCAGGGTGTCGTATTGAACCTCTTGCGGTGTAGACTAAGATTGGAATGCTGTCTACATTTATTGATGACGTCATGGTGCATTTACTATTAAAATGGGAGTGGGAAGACCATATAGACAAGTTATTACGAGGATTTCACAACTATATTGAACCTAGTCCTCAGAGATTTATCCACAGCTATGGCTAAATAAAGACCAGTATTCGAGGATACGAGTCTGACTTTGTCTAGTATAGAATTCGTGAAGGGTATACTCATGAATTTAAGAGTTGACGGATACTCCTAACACAGTGTAAGAAATCAGATTCAGATTTTTTTTTATCATTGGGGTCCCGCCATGACAACGTATCTGTTATAGAGCACAGACTTTGTTCGATCAAGGCAAAGCATCAATACATATCGGTTAGAATTGCCAGTATAGTAGTATATAAAGCGCAAATCTACTAGAATTGTCGAGATTTATCGAAGAGAGTTATGACGTCATTTCCGGTGATGACGCCACTTCCGGGTCAAATGTCACTTCCGGTCACCTGACTAGCGGGTGGATGCAAAGCTATGATTTCGGAAAACAAGTGGAAAACGAACTTCACATTCCGTCAAGTGTATAAGGGTCCATAGGAGCGCCGGGCACGTGACTGCTGGGTAGATGCAAAACTAGGTTTCCGGGTGAACTCGGAAAGAGCGCTCTGCCTCTGGCGATGGAAGCAAAACTAGGTCTTTTCTGAAAACAAAAAAAACGGAAAACGGACTTGCATGAAATCAGGCTCGTATATGGGCCAGGCACGTATTTGGACAATAGATTGGCCATCCATCCTTTCCCTAAATCGGTCATTCAGGATATCGTCTTGAAGCGCTCGTGGTGTGAACTTGGTGTGGGCTTGGGGTGGTTTTGACTGGAAATGATGCCATGGTACGCCTGCGCCGTCGAGAAGTAGAAGCGAAAGGGAGCAGGGGCACACTGGGACGTGTTTGAGCGATCTAAGGACCATCGTGGGTCGAAATATTGCGTGCAAGATCCCTTCTTGGAGTGCTCTCTTGATCTAAATGATGCGCGCAAACAGGTGTTTCTTTGATCGATCGCTCTGGCCCAATGATGTGCAGAGCGATCCAACACCAGGTCCCATCACAAATTCAACGCTAAGTCCTGGCCACATTTCAATATTGGAGCTGCCTTAGAATCTCCTGGGGGTAGTGCCATAACTGACCCCCCTAGTGGAATACCACCGAAATGTGCAAAAGTATATGTGCATATCACAGGGTGGTGTTTACAGATGCGGCTCGCCAAATCCCGGTACATGTATGGCACAGCATAGATAGGACTAGAACTTTTTTTTACCGAAGATCCAAATAGGACCCAAAGTTTTTTTTTAGTTCTAAGACACCAAGGATTTTTTAGTTGACTTTCCTTGCTGCCCGGGTCCTACCCCATCGACAAATTTTGCACGGTCCCTGATGTATTAAACGACCCCTTACCAAAAAATCTTGTAAGATCTTGTAGGATTTGAAATTTTCTTACAAGATCTTGTAAGATCTTACAAGACAGTTTTTTTGTCCTACACGATCTTACAAGATCCTGAAGGACAAAGCTGGCTGTCCTACAAGATTTTGTAAGATCCTGCAGGACAGCTGTCCTACATGATCTTGTAAGAATAAGTTTGCCTGTAGGACAAAAAATCAGTTTGCTTTTGGAAAGTATTTTTACAAGACAGTTTTACAAAATATCCACAACATTGGACCTCCAGTTGAAGATATGGTTAGCACTTTCTCTTTTAAAAATGGCAGGCGTATTATCATGATATATACCAAAATTGTACTTCTCTCTACTGAATCAATCATATGGAGAACCTCATCTGTTTCACTCAAGTAAGAAAATTGTTCTTGAAAATTAAAAAAAATCTATCTGATAATAGTTTACCTTCAAACCTGATTGGGAAATTCTGTCAAAGTACTACATTTGTTTTTCAATTTGTTATCTAAACGATGATACAAGTTATCAATATAACTATTTTGGTGTTTGGATATACAGCGACAAAATGCGATGAATTCTTCAATGAATAACAACAACAACAACAACAACAACAGCTTGAATTGAAAAATACACAAACTTTACGTAAGACTTCAGAGATCATATTAGTGACATATGGGTTTTCATTCGAATAAAATAAAGATATCAATAATATCAATCTCTACATAGTGTTATCAAAATAGTATCATATTTGTGTAAGAAATCTTGTTGAATTTAGATTTTATAATAAAATTAATAAGTTTAATAAATAATTAATTAATAATCAGTCCAATCCAAAGATTTTATAATAAAATTGGACATAATGAAGAAAATAATTTTAGAAGAATACATCAGTTCTAACATGATTTTCAAGAAAAAAATGTCAATTAATGAATACTCTACCCTCTTCATTATCACCAATTATATACAGATAATATTATTCTATTTTCCTGGTAGTCTATTACATTAGCAATTGACTTGCTGGCATTAATTCAACAATTTGAGGAGAGTTATCTCCCCTGTACCGGTATATTTTAATTGGCCACTGGTGGCGCCACCATGCTGTCATATGAGAACAACAACAGCAGAAAAACATGCAGGATAGAGTGCGAAAAGAAAGTTGATTTGTTCATGTTAAGCTGGAACTATTGAGGTTTAAAGAACTGTATTGCAGATGGTGATGAGTGAAGCTACATGTAGTGATGGTAAGTAAGTTATAAATATAATTATAATGTTATAACTTAATTAGCAAAACAATTCTAATTTCTAGTTAAACTCAGAATGTTGTAATGTGGACCCTCTATGAGCTTTAACTATCAACAAGTTTCTCTTCATATACTTGGCATATTAAACAATTGATACTCTTCTCAGTAACTACTGCAGCACTTCACCTTATATTTGCAGTCAAAATTAATGACTCATTTAGCCTGGAATTCACAAAGAAATATCCATAACTCGATCTGTCTTAAAATTCCTTTCAGATCTACCCAGGTTCATCAAGGCAGTGTGAATTGCCATTGTTGCATTGTCAGCTGGAAAAGCCCAGGCTTGGGGACCTCATGTGAAGATTGGCCATGCACCCCTGGAGGAAATCTCCCGGAGGGTGAGATATATAGGTTATATCACACCACTGCTTGTGTATTTCCTGTTCATGTCAAACAGTAGGATTTAACTTGCTATGAAGTTTGTTGTTTTGAAATGTTTATCGTTTCCTGCTTATATTTCCAGAAGATTTGAGAATATTTCCATACCAAAGTTCTGATGAAATCGCAAAGGAATATTTATTAAAATAAATTGATAACAAATACACTGTTGGCATAACCGATATTTGCTATGATAAAAATGTGACCAGGAAAAGAAGGATAAATTATGATTAGATTTCCTATCACCATAACCATGATAACAGGCTATATTTTAATTGTCTATTTATTGCACTATTCTTGACCAAGGCTAAGGCTTGCTGCATAATTCAATTGTACATCTGTACCCACATCTTGAAAACTGAGAACATTTCATTCATTCATTTCATTTAAAACGTTTTAAACAATTTTTTTCTCCTCAAATGCAACCAATCGGACATGGCGCACATTTCATCGACTCGGAGCAGACATGTGATCATGGAAATCATGCATCGTCTATTGTTGAATTACTTCTTCGCCAAAGAGGAAATAGCATCAGGCAATATTACATGACCAATACAACTGGATGACGAACATTGTTAAAATCATATTAGTGTACATTCTCAATATTTTTTCCAATTGCGTTTTCATTTAGTGTTGATCCATAATTCTGGATTCCACTTCAAAATATTTTGCTTCAAATCCATGAATACTGCTTAAGTATCATAATTTATATTGCTTTATAATACTCATCACATGCATTCAAGAAGGTGTATTTTACATTAATAACAAATGACTTGAATGACTTTGGTGCTACTGGACCCAAATAATCTTTATTCAGTGAGCGGCACATGTTTGGTTTTTGCAGAGGGCACACCAATAACAATAACATCACATTTCTATGATATTTCAATGCAAATCATCCTGGTTATCGTCACATTCACTAATATCAGCAATACGCCAGTTGAATGTAGTGTAATATTTTTAAAATTTCTCTAATCATACTTTTTCGCTAATGTCACAACAATTTTATACCATTCTACCCATTTAAATTATGAGGATAACCTCTGAATAGTTTCAGGATAACTTGATAACTTGATAACAATTTCTTTGCTAATTTGATGACTTTTCATTTTTTATAGATTACTGCCAGAAGAAGTTTCCCTGTACCAGCAAGGTGATTTTGGACGCGATGAAATCAAAATTGAATGGGGAGCTAAAAAGTTATAAAAGACACTTGATCTGTTGAGAAAAACATGGATGCCTTGGACTTTGGATGCTACGTGCATGTGCTGGTTGCTATTCCCTATAAATGTTTCTATTTTATACAATGAAATGTATGATATGACAACATAATAATCCCTTGTGTGTATAGCTGTATATACGTTTCTGTTTTGTGTTTATAGCTGTCTATACGTTTCTGTTTTATACAATAAAATGTATGAAATGAATGTATATAATTTGTTATGTTGACTATCTCATTCGACACGAAACGTTTCATCGTAAACCTGCAGTATATTGGACAACCCTGCACAACCATCCAGCATTATTCTATCTGCGTTAATTGACAGCCCTGTAGGACAACCCTGTAGGATCCTGAAGGACGGTCTTGTAAGATCCTGTAGGACAGTCTTGTAGGATCTTGTAAGATCCTGCAGGACAGTCTTGTAAGATCCTGTATGACAGTCTTGTAAGATCTTGTAGGATCCTGAAGGACGATCTTGTAAGATCCTGTAGGACAGTCTTGTAGGATCTTGTAAGACCCTGAAGGACGATCCTGTAAGATCCTGTAGGACAGTCTTGTAGGATCTTGTAAGATCCTGTAGGACAGTCTTGTAAGATCCTGTAGGACAGTCTTGTAAGATCCTGTAGGACAGTCTTGTAGGATCTTGTAAGATCCTGTAGGACAGTCTTACAAGAAAAGTGCCAAAATCTTACAAGACTGTCCTACAAGATCTTACGGGACACTTTCTTGTAATATCTTACAAGAATTTTTGGTAAGGGACAATTGCGACTCGATGCATATTTCTGATGACAAACCATTAAAAAACGACCTTACTTACACACTTAAAATGAAAGTGTTGTATTTAACATTATAAATGTCCGAAGAGTGACAACATCATATAAAGTGTTATATTTGTAACACTTTCAGAAAGTCATTGAAAAAAAGGTTATACCTAACATTACAGTGCTGTAGCAGGAGCAAAATAAAAACACTTTGCAAGTGTTAAATTCAGCATTGTAAGGGTTGTATTGCTTCTGCAGCACCATAATTTTGGATATAACACTTTTTTTCCAACAATTTCTGAGAGTTATGAATATAACACTTCATACAATGTTGTCACTCCTCGGACATTTATAATTCTAAATACAACAATTTCAAGAGTGTGATATAATAAGTTGGATGAGCACATCTTCAGAAAACTATATTCACTAATATTCGAGGTAACCTGACCTTCCCGCTCAAACATCTAAAACATTCAGCATACATACTTCACTTTTTTCAGATACGACCGCCACGGATAAGGTCATTCTACCCGAAACCATTACGGTCAAATTTTTGAGGTGGCGAATCAAACGGTAGTTTTGATATTTTTAAGATTCCAATTATAGAAACATTTTGAAATACATCACACTCATTTATGGTCCAATCGGGTATAGTGACCAATCAATGTCCCCCGGAAGTCCTGATTATAATCCTAGACCCCAAAAATTCAATGTTGGTTTATTTCTGTTCTCTTTCTTTTAACCCGGTCAACCGTTCAACAGTCCAGGGGAGATAATCTATGATTTCAACAGCTCAGCACGAAGGCTCTGCTTATCTGTCCTTTGCATAGGGAGTCCTTGTGCCTTTTTGAACCTGTGGAACATGCACAGCTTTCCGCTATCACGGAACCTACTGAGACACTCATTTATCATTAAACCCCCAATGTAGAGTTTTCTCCACATGGATATTTCCCCACTATGACAATTTTCCACAGGCCATTTCCCCATATCACCATTTTTCACAATTATGAGTATCGGTATAGCCAATCTTTGAGAATTAAGGGTGGGGAGGGTTTGAGAATATAGTTCATGCAAGCGGAAATACCGCTTTTCAAAGTGACTTGACATGTTAGAAAAATGGAAGAATGTCTGGGTTCAGCTTCACACTTCAGGTTGAATAATACACTAACGTTCCGTCATGTGGTAAATTTTTCACACCGCGTAGTCACAAACATGATGATGGCCTATTACGATTTATTGGTGATGAGGCCTGTCGGCGCCATTCATGACCAATACAGGTGTAGCTTATGGGCCATTCCTCCGAGAATTTCATCACTCATGAAGTCTTTTTACACACCGTCGGGCCGCTGACACTCTTCGTATAGGGATGCTGTACTCCACATGGTGGACACACAGGATGTGGATTCGGCGGTACCTTATGGCTACTTGTCATACGAAAATGTCTGGGCGTATTTTCCCGACGAGAGAGTGTCTTCTGACAGAATGTATACAAGTACCCGACATGATGCATGCTCAGAGGGTGGATGCAGGACGAATGGTTCACACACAACCTTATATGACCTCACTCTCACTCATTCACTCGTACCTCTGTCAGCCAGTCACGAGAGAGTGACTGGCTGACAGAGGTACGACTCACCCACTCACTCACTCACTTTGTACCAGGTATCCTATAGGGAGGGTAAATTTACCAGACTAGATAGACCCATCATCCACCACGCACAACACTCCACATGTTAGGATGTGCATCCAAAACATGTCTGTCAACCCTACATCTAAACTCTCATTGGCTACTCCCGCTACGGCAAATCAGAGATGAGTGTCTATGATGGTATTGGACACTCGCTCTACCACTAATCAGGTTAGCCATGTGGAGCTTAGGTCACAGATTGGCTACTTGCTCCACCCCCAATTCACACACGGATGGCGACGTGCACCAAACACCCGTCCATCAACCCTAGTTTGTTATTGGCTACTCACTCCACCCATAATCACACTATAATCGTCGCCTGCACCAGGGCACGTTGAGATTAATAAAGTAAATCTTTTCACCTCGAGACGGGCCAATCTCACGTCACACTTCATACCACTGAATAAATTATAGTTTCCAATAATTTCCTAATTTGCTCTGAGCACACTATTTCAAGAGAATAGAGAAATCAATATGTAATAGTTATTTCATAGCTTACGAGTGTTTGCAGATTTATTAGCTCATCGGTTGGGATTAGCACGAGGGGCGTATGAGCGGCTGAGATAAATCGTGTCCCTTGTCAATGATCTATCATACAAGACACCGAACAAAAATGGCAGTATTTCACAGCCAGAAAAAAGGTGATGGCCCATCACCTTTTTATGGTAATGATGCCTGTTCATCACTCTTTAAAGGTGAGGAAAAAGGGTGATGGCCAATGTCGTCACCCTTTTAAGGCGATGGTCCAGGTCATCACCCTTTTAGAGTGATAGCCATTACCCATTTAGGGCGATGACATGAACATTTGCACTCATTGCTGATCATCCTTTTAGGGTGATAGCCATCACCCTTTTAAGGTGATGGTGGAAAAGGGCAATGGCTCTAACTCAACACCTTTTTTGGGTGATGCTGTCATCACCATTTTAGGGTCATAAGTACCACCTTTATCTGGCTGTGTAGCCATGTGAACTTTAGGCCGTGGATTGAGAACACACTCTACCACCAATCAGACTAGACATGTGATGAGAGAAATAGACAAACTTCTGAGCTGTACTCCACGTAAACAATTTAATGCACAAGCTTTCGGCTCTCATGCCGGAGCCTTTATCATGTGATCTGTTGAATTTCATAAAATTGCAAGTAAATATAGAGATTGCCTGTAGTAGATTTAGTTTGTGCATTAAATATGTTTACGTGGAGTACAGCTCAGAAGTTTGTCTATTTCTATAATCAACGAACCCATGTATGAGTCTAAAACAGCATAGCCATGTGATGTTTAAGCCGTGGATCAAATACTCACTCCACCACAATCAGGTTAGCATTGTAGAGTCGCTCATCCTATCCAGACATTGCGCAATTCAAGACCAGAACCTACACATGCGCTCCCTGAACACTGCAAACTATTGATGTGGAGCGGAATTCAACACCAGGTCCCATCACTCAATTTCACAAGGTCCTACATGACCCAATGAACACCCTCTCAAGTCACATGACCACAAACTGCATCGCACCGACTGTTCGCAAGTCACGTAACTTTAAATGACCTCACACCGGAAGTGACCTGGTACCAGAAGTGACAATTCACCCAGACGTAACGTCATCACCGGAAGTTAAAAGCCCCCTCGATTATCCTCCTCCAAATCCCAGGTTGATTTGTACTCTAAATACTACTCAGTATACTATTCTTTTCAATAACCCTGGCCACAAGCAATGAATTTCATTGTTAGGTCATCGTATTTATCCGAGAAGATTAGACTACTTTATGAAACCGTAAGAAGATGATATCTATTCACGAGATTTGATTTCTTTATTGATTTCAAGTCGAAAACTCAGGAACATTAAAGGTTAAAGGCGAATATACTTGGAAGTGTTATACAGACAAGTCGAAGCAGATTGAAATAGCTGTACAAGTAGTACCAACTGAAGACCTGATGTGTACATGGTCCACTCAGTCTTGGTTTAAACATAGTGAAGATTATGAGTTGACAGAGTCGGATCACGAATATGAGTGAAATAGAAGGACGTAAATGATTGATCGAGAAAGTACTCATCCTAGAGCGATAGTTCATTATATTAATACTCGGAAGCGTACTCAGATCTTACAAAGGATAATAATAGCGCTGATAACGAAGAGAAAAGGAAGTATTATTCGTATTAAGTGTGTGATGAAGATGAATCGGGTGACATGGCAAAGAAAGACTATCTTCCAAAAATGAAAAAGAGACTACGTCAAAAGTTTCACAACCACATGGTTCATCGTCATGATATGAGAAACGATTATATTCATCACGAAATTTTGAAAACAGCTCCAAAACAAAAACAATATTGACTATGGAGAAGTTATGAAACGGAGTAGGAAAGGACTTATCCAACAAATTAATATATACTGTTGATAATAAATTAAAATAAATTGTAAACATTTAAAAGAAATTTAAATGTGTATATTCAGTATGACGAAAAATACTGTATTTTGTATTTACAATGATGCGTTGAACTGTTGTAGTGTAACTGGTTGAACGATGAATCATGTACATCACAAGTCTATACACTGTAAAAAGAATGTGTTTTGAAACACGACTTCATGGTTTGAGAAAACCAGGTTTCGGTATTTCAAAACGCTGCAGCCTGGTTTTAAAACTTGTGTGTTTCGAAACACCGATGTTTGGTTTTCCGACAACTTGACGGTTTACAAGCCACTCTGTCTGGGATTTTGAAACACTATGGTTGGGTTTGAAGACCGACGTGTTTCAAAAAACAAATTCTCGCTTTCCCACAAACTAATCGGAGTGTGTCGAAACACCAGAAACTAAAATTCAGTTTTTCAAGAAACTGACGCGTATTGGTGTACCTCAGTAGATTGTCCTGGTGACCAGTGTCCTATTTCCTATCTGTACTGTAGACGAACAGTCACTGTCCCCCATATTTGCGCGAATGGCGAGGAGTGTCCTCTACCTGGGTTAAAAGATACGACTCGGACACTCTATGTTCACGGACACTCTTAGCCTCCACACCGGTATCCAGCAAACTTGAAAAATGATGGGGTGGGGTGGGGAGTTGGGTGTGGGTGTGGGTGGGTGGGATGGGGGGGGAGGGGGTCGGGTGGAGTCAAAAGATGGAAAAGGTAGACGTTATTTGTTCCTTTAAGACCAGAAAGTAAATAATATACGGTGCAATGAATCAATCAGTTACAAATTGGTTATTTTTATGCCTCTATAGGTCGGAACAAAAGGGTTAGCGCTCCCATCTCCATGGCGAAGAAAGTAAATTACTTGTTAACGACGTAGAAAACACCGCTGTTACTTCAGTAGTTCAGGATATAGTCTATCAAAAAAATCTCTAACAACTAAAAATAGTTTTCAGCCGCTGTGGTCAATCTGGTTGTGATTATTTTCAGAAAACACTTCCTTTTGATTAGGTACGCATTGAATATCATCGAGTGCACCAGATATTAACAGCATTGAAGACGTTGATCATATAAGGAAGATTGAGACCAAAGAGCACCACAGGCGCGGTGGAAGCAATTCAACATTGGGGGTGCCAATTCGGGGATGGCATCGAGAGGGAAATTTTGAAAATTTAGCCCCCATTTTACGCACTCTGGCGCATGTTCATGGGAGATCTTAGGCTGAGAAAAAGTTCACAATTTCCGCCTTTCTAACTCTAAAAAGCTAGGTTTTCAAAACCCCATTTTCTGCTCTCCAAACACCATTTTTGGAGTACGGAAACACCGAGTTTCAAACACTTGTGTTTTAAAACCCCGCAATGTGTGTTTGAAAACGCGTCGGGTTGTTTGAAACACTATATTTGACGCACAGAAACACCGATGCAAAGGGTTCAAACTTTATTTTGAAACCTCATAACGCGGATTTGGGCGTTTATTCACCCATTCCCAAGTCTGATATATCAAAAATGATATACTGGTACGCTACTACTCAAACTATCCCAAGAAATTAGCACAACCGGATAATCTTCAACGAAGTGATACCGGTAATTAATTGTTTAATTTACCCTAGTTATTTTTTTGAAATTCCCAATCAAGTCTCTGGGAAGTCCGGATTTTCGAAACACCACTTACAGCATTTCAAGATAAGGGACATAAATCTGTGGCATTATTCAAAGTGCACCTATAAAAGGGATGTCGGGGCCCTATCTGCCCTGTAGGATGGGGACGTTGTGCTAAAGTATCCGATGCACAATGTTTCAGAGAATCCCCACTATCATCCGAAGATCATTGAGATACGTGTCTTCAGTGGTTTATTTAATGGAAGACTTATTTGAAGTTTTCAATAAAAGTACCTACACTAAGTAAGGATTACATTACCCTGTTATAGATATCCATGTTTGGCATAATATCCAGAAAGTGGTTTTCTTTTGAAAATCTATCATTCTTTCTGACTACCGGTATATAGATGCTGTTACTCTTGTTCGCCGTGTCATGTGTGCTATTCATATAGTACCAGTATCGCATTTTGAACTACCTGGTTGCAACTGGGCTGCAACGGGAAGTGGAGTTTGAAAAACCTGTGGTCTGGGGAATGGAATCACTGCTTCTTGGTTCTGGAAAAACTGCAAGTCTGGTTCTCGAAAACCTGGTTGCAACCGGGCTGCAACGGGAAGTGGGTTTTGGAAAACCTGTGATCTGGGGTATGGAATCACTGCTTCTTGGCTCGGGAAAAACTGCAAGTCTGGTTTTTGAAAAACTGGGCTGCAACGGGAAGTGAGGTTTGGAAAACCCATGATGTGGGTTCTCAAAAACCCGAGATCTCTGGTTTTCAAAAAGCCACTATCCGTTGCAGCCCAGTTGCAACCACTTTTAGTGTTTCGAAAAACATTCTTTTTACAGTGTATGTTGAATTTGCATTCTTTTCCCTATGTTGTTTATACATCTCATATATTGTTATTAATTTAGGTTTTTCGCATGAGCGTTATGGTCTAAACCATCATAATTTAGCTTCTCTAAATGTCATCCACTCAATATCATCCAAGTAAATATATTTATACACGGTTATAATTTTTTACAAATGCACTGGTACGGCGATTGTAATAGAATGGCTATGCGGAATCCTTATATCTATAGTTTATTCTGTCACTTGATCAAACATGTTCAACGACTCTATGCAAATTATACCTACGTCATCAAACATAGCGGTCGTATACTTGATTCTGATTGATCGAGTCTTTGAACCTGAATCGGTTTTTCGTCCGAACTCGCGCTTTCTGCGCTCCTCATTTGACCTTCGTCCCCCTCATTTGATGTTCCGTCTCCTCATTTCGCCCTTGGCCTCCGCATTTCACCCTGAGTCTCCTCACTGACCCTGATCATGATCAATGATCTTGCATTTGCATCGTTGAAGCAAAACTTCCATGTTTTATTTCCACTACTACGACTGACCCGTATATCCCAGAGAAAACCGTAATCATGTGTGATGTACAATGAATATTCCCATGGATATCCATTGAGCAATAGCAATAGTTATATGTAAGAATATTACGGCCGTTCCATACAGAGACAATTAAAGAGTTATTAAAAAATGATGCTGTCTTCGTTATTCTCAACAAGCTCAAAAATAGACGAATCATTGAAATGAACTGTAGCTGTGACGAATTTGTCCGTATACATGTATACCGTACCGAAAGTCAGAAGGAGTGTCCTTTCAACCCAAAATACACTACTATCATATCAACGCTCTCTCATATTTTAACGGATTCCGAACACAATCTAATCTAGCTAATTTAGAATAGACGTTCTTAGTTTGGAGAGCATTGGTGGGGAGACTGAAATGTCTAGGACTGAGGTTTCCATACATCACACCTGACTGGGTTGAAATATATTTACGGATACTGGTATATCTGGGTAATGTATTAAGCGACAATTGCGACTCGATACATATTTCTGGTCACAAATCATTAAAAAACGACCTTACTTACACACTTAAGATGAAAGTGTTGTAAGTAGTATACACACGGTAAATTGATAGAATAGCGCCTCACTGCGCATGCGCAGAACCTTTGGTGACGTCACAATTGGGTGTGTGCGCATGCGTGTGTGTGTGGATGGTGGGTGGTGGGTACAAGATGGCGGCATGTGTGGTGGATGGTGGGTGGTGGGTACAAGATGGCGGCGTGTGGTGGGTGGTGGGTACAAGATGGCGGCGTGTGGTGGGTGGTGGGTACAAGATGGCGGCGTGTGTGGTGGGTGGTGGGTACAAGATGGCGGCCTGTGGATGGATGTGTGGTGGGTACAAGTGTGGCGGCAGTGTGGCGGTGGTGAAGGCTTGGATTTGCGTGAAGATGGCGGCGTGGTGGGTGGTGGGTACTGGGTGGCGGCATGTGGTGGGTACAAGATAAACGTGGTGGTGGTGGGTACAAGATGGCGGCATGTGGTGGGTACAAGATGGCGGCGTGTGGTGGGTGGTGGGTACAAGATGGCGGCATGTGGGTGGTGGGTACAAGATGGCGGCGTGTGGTGGGTGGTGGGTACAAGATGGCGGCGTGTGTGGATGGTGGGTACAAGATGGCGGCGTGTGTGGATGGTGGGTGGTGGGTACAAGATGGCGGCGTGTGGTGGGTGGTGGGTACAAGATGGCGGATTGTAGAAAAACGTATAAAAGGAGTCGATTTTTAGGGTAGGGGTGTATTCAATCTGACTTACCTGACCTGTCTGCCTGCCTGCCTGCCTGCTTGCCTATCCGCTTGTATGAGACGAAAAGCATGACACGTGGAGAAGATTTTCCCTGGGACCCAGCAGTACCTCCGGTTGAAGTCTTGCCTGAAGATGAGCGTGTCAGGGACATTTATCAACGTCACTGGGCTACCATACGCCATTGTTTTCACCGTGACCGTCGTCTATTGGACTTGTATAACTACCGACTGCAGGACCTCACGTATCTGTCTACCTATGCCGAGAACATTTTTACAGATCAGGTGACAGCGTTCAAGTTGAATATGACATTCGGGTACATTTTACGGCACAAGGCGACGGACCAGCTGCGGTATTATTATCCCAGCAATAATACCTATGTGTTTGATCAGCCGTTCACGGTGACGGATGCGATTTCTCTGAAGCCACTCATCGACCAATTGACTACGTTGGATCCATTGGAATGGGCCCGGTTGCAACGCCCCAATACCCAATGGTTGGTGGAAATGGTGACCAACGTCACATTTTTCGTCACGAAAATGAGAGATCATCCTATCGGTGCTCCTGTACTACTCCCTCCGTGGTTGCTTCATCGACACGGCCTGTATGCATTAACAGCAGGGAAAAAGGGGCCCTACAAAGACCGGAAATGTCTGTTTCGGTGTTTGGCCGTGCATGTGGACGAGTGTGACCCCCAGTGTTGTGACACAGTGGCCGATGGCTATTGGGAACAGTATTTACAGGCGCAAGACATTGACCCGCGGCACTTCCGTGGAGTACCTTTTAAGAATTTGGATGACGTGGAAACACTCTTCGACATTAATATCTTTGTCTATCGATTACGATGCGAAGAGGGTACATTTGTGGCTGAATTGGTTCGGCGATCAACAGAACGGTATGCTGCTACGATGAAAGTCAATGTGTTCGACGACAATGGCGTGAGTCATTTTTCGCTCATCTCCAATATGAGCCAGTACGCTCAGTCTTTCAGTTGTGCCCAATGCCATCGGGTGTTTCATCGCTCCACCCACTTACATGACCACGAGAAAATCTGTGACAACGGTGTCAAGCGAGTATATCCGGGTGGCGTGTATCATAATACGCCTACTATTTTCCAGGAACTGGCCGATGAGGGTGTGATGATACCTGAAGAGGACCGTTATTTTCCCTACCGGGCGTGTTTTGATTTCGAGGCCCTGTTGGAGCCCATGGACATGTTTTCAGCAACAACGCAGTGGACGCAGCGCCATATTCCTCTGAGTGTCAGTATTTCCAGCAACGTACCCGGCTATGACGCTGCACCGGTGTGTTTCGTGTCCACGGGGGACTCCCATGAGTTGATCACCCGCATGATGGAGTATTTAGAGCAAGTCAGTGCGGCTAGTACGGAATTGTTGGTGGCCAAGTTTCAGGACGTACTGGACCAACTGGACGACCGCATTCCTATACCGGGTGTAGCGTTCAGCGACGATGAAGAGTCGGAGTCCGAATCCGAGTCCGAGTCCCTGCAGTCGCAGCCTCTGCAGTCGCAGGATGTGCCTTTACCGAAACCGTATGCGGAGAAATTGAAAGTGCGCTTCCTACAATACCTAGGTCAGTTACCGGTGCTCGGCTTCAATTCGGGACGTTATGATTTGAACATGGTGAAAGAATTTCTCTACCCTTACTTGGCCCAGGCGAATACCCTCAAGTGCGTGATCAAGAAGATCAATAATCATATGGCCCTCACTACCACATCACTGCATTTCCTGGATGTACGGAACTACTTAGCTCCTAATTGTAGCTATGATCAGTGGGTCAAGGCCTATAACTGTGCACAAACCAAAGGGAGGTTCCCTTACACGTATATATCATCGCTCGACCGTTTGCAGGAAACACAGTTGCCACCCCAGCACGCCTTCTTTGATGATTTGAAGCAAGTGGAATGTCCGGAAGACACGTACCGGGAACTACAGCAGGTATGGAACGATGAACATATGCAGACGTTGCGAGATTTCCTGATATGGTATAATAACCTAGATGTGGTTCCTTTCCTGGAAGCGGCCGAGAAAATGGTGCAACTCTTTCGTCGCCAAATGCACGTGGATATCTTTAAAGAGTGCTTGAGTTTACCGGGTCTAGCCCTTCGTCATTTGTTTCAAGAGTGTGCTACCTACTTCTCGCTGGTACAACAGAAAGATGCAGACATGCATGATTGTTTAAAGAAGAACATTGTGGGCGGACCTAGCCTTATTTTTCACCGTTATCACGAGAAGGATGTCACGACTCTGCCCAGTGGGAAACCCTGTGCCAAAATCATTGGATTTGACGCCAACGCCCTCTACCTGTGGTCACTCGCCCAACCCATGCCCAGCGGGCATTATACACGTTGGTTGGGGGAAGATCGGCATTTTACACCTCAACGGTCACCTTACAAACATCTCGCCGACCAGTGGTTGGAGTGGGAAGCCTATCGACGGGGAATTTATATACGACACCAGACCAACGCCACAGAGAAGCGTATAGGAGATCGTCGACTCCCCGTCGATGGGTTTGCCCTTGTACAAGGAACACCGACCGTTTTCCAGTTTTATGGCTGTTACTGGCACGGCCACGAATGCCATTTCAGCGCTGGACGTTTCAACGAGCGACGTGGAAAAACACCGCAAGAATTACGCGACGAAGTGGTGGCCAACGGAGATTATGTGAAAGAGAGAGGATACCATCTGATTGAAATGTGGGAGTGTGAATTTCACACGATGTGCCAGGCCCTACCCCATTTACGACGTTTCCTAAAAGAGCGCGAGTACCCCTTGAGTCGTCGGCGACTGCTGAGTCTGCCACAGATGTTGGACGCCATTCGTTCGGGGGACCTCTACGGCTTTGTGGAATGCGACCTCCATGTTCCCGACACTCTCAAGCCCCTCTTCGCCCAGTGCCCGCCCATCTTTAAGAACACGCTGGTGGGTCGGGCGGATATTGGGGACACCATGCGCACCTACGCAGAGCAACACGAGTGTTTGCCTCAACCACGCCGTATGTTAATTGGTAGTATGTGGGCCGAGAAAATCTTGCTGGGCACGCCCTTACTGCAGTGGTACATGAACCACGGTTTGGAAATTACCCAAATATATCAAGTGATAAAGTACGTACCCGAGGCTTGTTTTGCGGAGAATGCCGACCTCGTGACGTCGGCCCGTCGTCAAGGTGATGAATACCCGAGTGAGGCCATCATCGCTGAATCTTGGAAGCTCACTGGCAATGGTTATTACGGAAAAACGGTAACGAACCAGGATAAGCACGTCAACGTGAACATTTGTAATACTACCCAAGCCCGCAAAAAAGTCAATTCTCCTCTGTTTCGATCCGTGGAGGTCATCGATGACGACACCTATCAAGTCACTTCAGCCAAGAAGACTATCCGGTACAACTTACCCCTGCAGATTGGATGTATGGTCTATCAGGTGGCCAAGTTGAGGATGCTGCAGTTTCTCTATGACTTCATGGGTGTCTATTTTAATCCTTCAGGCTGGCAACTCATGGAGATGGATACCGACTCGGCCTACATGGCCGTCTCTAATGCAGATTGGGAGTCCCTGGTGAAACCCGAGTTACGGGCCCAGTATGAAGCGGACAGGGACCAGTGGCTACCTCGACGTGACCATTACCAGTACGATAAGCGTACGCCGGGCCTGTTCAAGCTGGAGTGGAGTGGGGATGCTATGATTGCGCTCTCCTCCAAGACGTATTACTGTTACGGAGGAGACGGAGGAGAGGAAAATAAGTTTAGTTGTAAAGGCGTCAACCGACGTGACCCTGCCATCGACAAAGCTCTCTACCTGGGTGTATTGCAAAGCCAGGCCGGTGCGAGTGGCACTAACAGAGGATTCCGGGTCGTCGACCACCAGATGCGCACCTATATCCAGCAAAGAGACGCCTTTACTTTCTTTTATCCCA